>PVJH01008735.1:23520-83586 GCA_004026705.1 Nesogale talazaci | reverse complement strand
CTTTGGTCAGGGTGACTGCGTGTGTTGGTGGAAGGGAGACTACCTGTGTTAGCGTCTGTCTCTATGGTTCTGAGGGCTTCTGGGAGAGAGGGAGAGAATGAAGCAATGAGTATCTATGTATCTGGGTATGCCTGTCCATTCACCTCTATCTGAGCTGGGCTCAGCAATATACTGTGTGTGTGTGTGTGTGTGTGTGTGTGTGTGTGTGTGTGTGTGTGTTTTCCCATGCACCCGGATGAAGGTGTACCCCTCCATTCCATGTGCAGGCCTATTTGACTCCAAGCATCTCAACCTCTGTGTTCCATTGTCTTCTCTCTCTGGACAGGGTTCAACCAGTGAGCAATGCGGAAGGAAATCAGACCCACTCCAATTGGCCTGCATGTTTGTCGGGACTAACCTGCTGCCTGGGACAGGCCCTCCGCTCGGCAGATCGAGGTAAAAGTTCTTGGCTGTCACCCAGCCTGTTGCCCAAGTCTCTGCAGTGTCCGAACCAGCATCCTAAGGTCAGGCGCTGTACCCGACGGGCTGTGAGTCACAGTGTCCAAGTAAGGGCATCTTCACTAGCATTGCTGGGAGGGAGCCCACCGAGAAGACAGTCCCCTGCTCCGTCCCTGCCCAGTCAGCGGTGCCTGGGCAGAATCTCTAAGATCAAGTCCCAGATGAGGAAACTAGGCTCTGGGGGGAAGTGTCTTGCCTGGGGCCACAAGGGCATTCATCATTCAGTCCTTAAGCAACGCTTCCCAAGCACCTATTGTCTGTCAGCTGCTGTGCTAGGCACTGAGAATGACTAACCAGAAGGTTAAGCCGTGGATTATGCCATTTAAGCATGCAGCATCTAGACACAGGAGTGTGCGGTTGTGATAGAACAGCAGCTGTGGCGAGGCAAAGTGCCAAGGACACCATGGGAACGCTGGGGGGAAGTTGGGCAACTCTTATGTTCAGGGACTGTCGTCTCCACCCGCCACCAGCCTCGCCCCCTCCCTTCGATGTCTGCATCCTCATCTCTGGAAGCTGTGAAGAGGTCACTTCATCTACCACAGGGATTTTGCCACGGTAATTCAATTACCGATCATGAAATGGGGGAGATTAAGTTGGATTATCTGGGGAGGTCCAATGTCACCCCAAGGGTCTTTACAACAGCAAGGTAGGAGGATCAGAGTCGCAGAAGGAGCTGTGAGAAAAGAAGCAGAGGACTGGGAAAGAGGGAGGTTTAAAGATGCTCCCCTGCTGGGAAGAGGGCAGGGGCGGGTCATGAGTGAGGGAGTGCGGATGATCTCGTTGCTGGTTGTCGTAGAGCTGGCAGACTAAAGGGAGCTCCTCATGTGCAGAAGAGGGCTGGCCCATGGGGTTTTCGAGATTGTGACCTTGCAGAAGTAGATCACACCAGGCCTGTCGTTCCAGGCTGCTGGGGGTGGGTCATGCCCCCCAGGGACCCCAAGATGATCTTTAGGAGCTAGAAAAGGCAAGGATTCTGTCCGAAAATCTGCAGAAGGGACATGGTCCCACCAACCCTTTTACTGCAGCCCATGGGGATGCGACCCACTTCAGACTCCTGTCCCTCCAGAACTGTAAGAAATCAATGTTGTTTTAAAGTCACTAAAATCAGCGGTGCCGTGTTATTACAGCCATTGGACGTGAATCCAAGCTTCATTAGAGATGCGATGACGTGGGAGCTACACTCTATAAAATGGACCAGCAGAGAAGAGGAACACTTGGCACGACAAAGCCCTCAAGCATGCTGCACCACTGAGTCAATCCCCACTCATGGAGACCCCAAAGGACCTTAATAGAACTTCCCTCGTGGGTTTCCAAGACGACAGCGATTGGTCACAGAAAGACTCCGTGAACAGATCCAGAAGCGTGCTTTGCTTGGAGAGGAGGGGCTCGGAGGAAGCTTGGTCTTAGAGACCTTGGTGCGTGCTGGACTGCTTGGGGTCAACTGGCTTCTTTACTTTCTCCCTGTGGGAACGTCTTCACCGGTTTCCTTATGAATGAAATGAAGACCCTATCCATGGGAGCTCTAACACAGGATTTTCGAGGCCAGTGCAAAGAGCTCACGGCACGGTGGGCACACAGTGAGTGAGCACTCCGTCCATCCTGCTGCTGCTCTTGGTGGTGAGAAGTGCCATCGTGTACCCTCCGACTCCCAGCTACACACCGGCGTGGAACTCCGCCCACTCTTCATCTTCCTACAATTGTCCTCACGTCTGAGCTCATAGCTGCCGCCACGGTGCCAACTCATCACATCAAGGGCCTTCCTCATTTCTGCTGCCCCTCCGCTTCGCCAAGCATGGTGTCCTTCTCCAGGGACTGGTCTCTCCTGACAATGTGACCAAAATACGTGAGGTGAAGTCTTTCCTTCCGGCCGTACTCCTTCCAACACAGATCTGTTTGCTCTGTTGGCACTCCCAGGACTTTCGGTCTTCTTCATGGACACCGTAGTTCAAATCCATCCAGATGTCTTCAGTCTTCCTGATCCAATAGCCAAATGTCTTTGGGGTATGAGGCAATTGAAAACACCATGGCTTGGATCGGGACAACCTTAGCTCTTAAAGTAACTTCCTCTTTAAGAGCCCTTGAAATAGCAGCTGTACCTAAGGTAAGGTATCTTTGGATAGCTGCTTCCATGAGCATTGATTGTGGATTTGAGCAAGACAAAATCCTTGACGACTCCAATCTTTTCTCAGTTTATCTCATTATCGGTCCAATTGGAAAGGGTTTGGTCTTCTCTACATTGAGTTGTAATCCATACTGCAGCACAAATTCTTGAACTCCTCTCTTTCAACAAGGAAGTTGTGTCCTCTGTATACCTCAGGCTGTTAATCAAGTCCCTCTGGTCCTGATGCCGCATTCCTCTTCATATAATCTAGCTTCTCTGATGATTTGCTTAGTACGTAGACTGAGTAAGTATGGTGAAAAGCTACAACCATGACCCACATAATGTTTATTTCTCTACCATGTTCATGGGGTGGGTCGTATACAGGCTTAACTTATAGGCAATCTGGTAAGGGGTCTAGGTGGCCACAGTGCACTACCTCTCTCTTGGTATTTTTAACCCAAGGAATTATCTGTGTGTCCAGAACCATTCCACAAAAGTCACATTCCCAAATGGTAAGAGAGCTTGCTTCATGGCAGCAAGTCATGCTACGTGGCACAAGCCAGTCGGGACTATGACCTCTTACTGTGTGCTGGGCTGGGTGTTTGGCCAGAGAGGGAAAGCAATGGCTATAAGAGAACTTACGCCCTCACATGTTCATAGTCGGTGGCAAGGCAGAGAAAGATCTTTAACACAGCATGCAAAAAGGACTGACACTCCCAGCTCAAAGGGACGGAGAGGACTCCAAGGCACCCTGGAGTTGTGCTCCAAGCAGTTGCCTGTGCTACCTACACCTCGGCTTAACTGAACTGGCCTTCAGCTCCACCGACTTCCCTCGTGGCAAAGTATATGGGGCAAAGCGTGGGAGCGGTTGTCCGCTAGCTCTTTGACCTGGGATGGTTTGAGTCGTCTAAGTCTCTTCAGCCCCTTCTGTAAGATGATGTGAATCAAGTGGCTAAAAGGAGTCATTGGTAAAAGGTTTACACCAATGCCAGCAGTCAGCACTTACCCAGCTGCTACTAAGTCTATTCTAACCCACAGTGACGCCATAGAGCGGAGCAGAACTGCCCCATAGGGATTCCGAGGCGATACACCTTCCCAGAAGCAGACTGTCCCATCTTTCCCCCAAAGTGCAGCTAGTGGGTTTGAACTGCTGACCTTTTAGTTACACGGTCCAATGCTTAGTCCACTGTGCCACCGGGGATCCTTAGCAGGCAAGAGGTGCTTTACGAAGGTTAGACCCAAAATCCTATCCTGTACTATGGTTGGCCATAGTCAAACAGGTTAAAACTCAGTTCTCTTTGAAGAGCAAAGCCTCATCTCTCCCAGAAGCTTTATCCACTTGCACCCGGCCATGCTGTGGGCTATGAAAGAGAGGGAGGTCAGAGGCTCTCCCATCGTGTCATTCCTTCAAAGGATGGCAGGAGGCTTCCATTAGGGCTGTGGTGCCAAGAAGGACAAGTATGTGTCGGGCGAGAGCCATCCTCTTGCTGAGAGCAAAGATCCCAAAGGGCACAGTCAGCAAAGGTTTACCTTTTGCTGCAAGCTCCCCTCCCCCACTGTCACATTGAGTTAAAGGACCAGGCACTGGGAACAAGCTGCTCAGTGACAGCTGCTCTCATTAACGGTTTGCTGTCCCAAGTTTCCTCTTACCGGGCTATGTCTTTTTAAAAAAAGAAAGAAAAGACATAAAGAAATAGCAAACAGCCAGTCTCTTAGGCAGGGATTTCCATGCCAAGACTAGCAAGCAGTTCCAAGGCTATTTCTTCCGTGGTGCCCATTCAGATCACCCTACCTCTCTCTTCTGGACCACGGGACCCAATAGCAGCACCTCCTGCGGCTTGTGGAAGTGTGCTGTGTGTGTTCCCACCACGGCCTGATGTGCAGCCCCATCCCGTGGCCCCTGCTACTTGCTGGGCTGTGTAAGCAGCCAGACTAGGTTTTGCTTGAGCGCAAGGACCGTGTGCCTGATCCATCCCCAGATCTCTCTGAGAATGTTCCTTACAGCATTCTCTAGAAAGATTTGATCAACTCATTGATTCCAGACTTTTGTTTCTTAAGCAAGTACTTGCTTATCCTGAGCTAGAATCCCTGAGAGGGTTCAGGAAGACTGAAAAAAATCAGAGATGGCCCCAGCCCCCAAGAAACTTGAGAGATTAAAGGAAGACCTCCTGCAATCCATCACAGGAGAGAATGAGCAGGGCTAAGACAGAGGACAAGTGGGGAGACCAGGGCTGCATGCAGCAGCCAGCCTTAGAAGTCAGGGTAATAAAGATCGTACAACTCTTCCTGACATGGGTGAACTGCTGAAGTGTTTGATAAGAGGATGGAGTGCCAATAAAACTGTTTTAAAAAAAAAGAAATCAGGACAAGACCAGGAACTGGTTGAGAGCTTGCTATTGTTTGTGATCCTTACTATGAAGGAGCAGGAATTAGACTCCTCACAAAGCAACAGGCAGGCGTGGCACTGTAACATCCAGCCATTGTTGTATTCTCAGATCCTTCTGGACTGAGAGTCTTGGAGCAGGACCCCGTCGGGCTGAGCACTATCAGAGGGTGAGTTCAGCTATGTTTGTGGAATACAGGGCCTCCACAGTGCTGGGAAGCAGGGAAGGCAGAGAGGACGGAGGGCACAGACACTCGAAGCAAGCCTCACCTTGCTCTCTCAAGGAGTCCAGGATAAAATGTGTGATGAGTGCAGCCCATCTACTTGAGACATACTGCCAACTGCCACCTGTCCTAAGTCCAGTCTCTGTGACCTGCCCAGAGTCTCCAGCCAGTTTAGGGTCTGTTCAAGCTACCCGTCAGGTCACAGAGGGAAAGATTCCAGTCTTGCAAGAAGCTGAGTGAGAAGTTCTCCTCAGGAGTCTGACCGTCAAAGCTGCACGTGAGCACCGATGAGTCAGGGGCCCCGGGGCTGTGCAGTGAACGCACCCCGTGATGTGGGCCAGCCTCTCCCCCTCGCTCCCCCGGTATTTCCTCATCTACAAAGCAAGGCCGTTGGACAATATCTAGGATCCCTTCCGATCCGAATGACCCGTGAGTTGGTGAACCAGTTACGGTGGTAAGGAAGAGGATTTGCAGACCCTGCACAGTTGCAGGAAGGAAAGAAGCGGGGACGTTTATATTCCTTTTACTAAAGAGACCAAACAGGGAAGAAGACTGAGCGCTTTCTGGCTTTGGCCACTGAACTGGAAACATTTAACAAGCAGCAACCTAGAGCTGGGCTTGCATGCTGAGGACAAGACGCTACTTACTATGCAGCAGGCCACCAAGGCTCCTTGGGCAAATCCGGCCAGGACATCACTGGGGTGGTGCTTGTGGTCAGAGATGCGGGACAGTCCCGTGTAGAAGGCCATCATGATCAGGGTGAACTGGAGGAGGGGCCGGAGCAGGCGGGCCCCTCGCCAAGTGAAGCGGGCCTGCAGGTAGAGCTGGAGGGGGAGAGAGAAAGAGCAGACACTAAATTCACCTGCACTTGAAGCCCAGGCAGGGCCTGGTCTTTGCACACCAGCAGCCTCCAGCAGGGCATCGTCAGGACCTCGGTGGGAGCCCGCAGAAGGAGCATTCACCTTGGACCTGACCTTAAGACAGGGGTGTCAAGTCTGACCTTCCATTCCTTTACGAAATCAGATAAAAAATAGAGCCTGCCTCCTGGGGAGGGTCAAGCCGGCTAATATGGATGAATAGCCTCAACGGTACTTCATGTCATTTTCAACTCGAGGCGGCTCCCCATGAGCCGGACCCCAGTGGAAATCATCATCAGACCTTTCTCTTCCCAGGACCCTCGCAGTGGATTTGAACCTTTCGGGATTTACGTGGGACCTAGTGAGCATTTTAAAGTGTATTACACTTTCTTGGAGGGGATGCTTTATAAGTAACCATAGTTAGAAAACCTTTCTCTCTCTTTTTTTGCAACTGATGGCAACTTCCTCAGCCCCCAACCCCAGCTCCACTCCGTCGTGTGTCACCCCAGTGGATGGCGCATGTACCATCCCCGCACTGCCTACCTCGCAGAGCTGCCATGAAATCCCAACCCAGAATGCAAAGGTGCAGGGGTCAGCACCGTGCTCAGAAAGGGGTGGGGCTGCTTCAAAGGAGGGACGACAGAGCTCTGGGTCCCAGGTCGGAATATAAGGAAACACACACACACGCACAGGGTGATGCCAGGGAGCTTTCAAAATAAAATTGACAGACACTGAACTGGGTGGGGCAGAAGATGAACCTGAAGGAAAATGGAGGGGCGGGGGGCGCAGGACTCCACAACCAAACACCCCTGGCTGAAGCAAAGAAGTCACAGTGACGTCAGCTGGGCATTGTCTTGTTGGCGTTATCTTGCTGCAGTTTCCGTTCTAACCTCTGGGCACAACCTACTTCCCAGGTTCCTGTGGGAATGTGGGGGATGAGGAGGAAGAGGCACGTGGACAAGGGAACTTTTAAGGCCAAATCAGAGTGCCTGCAGAAGCCAGGAGAAAGGGGAACAGAGCCCGGGGAGGGGTCGGATGGCCTAAAGATAGACCTGGGTCAGTAGCAACGGCGTGAGTCTGCCCTTCCTGAGACAAATGGAGCCCTCTTCCTTTGCAGGGCCAGGCTTGGGGGAAACAGATTGGAGGCTCCCACAATCAGCCAGTCTTGCTACGTGGGGTGAGTCTATTGAATCCAACCAGCAACTCTTTGAGAAGCGACTTCGAAAAAGTCAGGCAAATGTAGAATGGCTTTGGAATTATAGGAAGACCTAACAGTGACCCATAGAGAAAAGGAGGTGGGTGGGTGGAGGGGGGGGGGCGGTCTGGGTGGCGTGAGTCTTGTTGGCTGTTCTGTGAGTCTTTAGCAATCACCATTTTCCTCAGATACAGACAGAACTCATGAAAAATCTCACAGAAGAAACAAGAGCCTCGTGCTCATAGGAACAGTAATTAATTTACCAAGATCTGCAGAGGGCTTTCTGAGCTAAGGGACCTCAAGGACACTCTGTTTAAATCCAGATCCCAAATTTTTACTTAAAAGACCAACACCCAGTTTACACATTAAGAGCTAATATGTAAATCCAGTGAGATTTTAAAGAACATCCTTCAACGTGGGTGGAAGGAGAAATAGAGGAAACCATTTGGAGGGAAAACTTGAACATACACACACACACACACACACACACACACACACACACACACCATGTCAAAGCCCAAAGCTGTGGACAGACCCAGAAGGCAGGTAGAAAGTGGACAGGAAGTGACCAGTGTACTGGTCCTCATCCACTGAGCAAATGGTCGAAGAATGCCAAACAAGTGTGCGGGCATCCAGGGGCGATAGAAGAGGTTGGGAGAGCAGGGGCCCGTGAGCAAAGGGAAGGGACACTTGCCTTGAATCTGCACGTTAAGAATACATTGCAGGCACGGCCATGGAGTAAAACCAGTCGTCAAAGTTCCCAAGAACAAACAGTTCGGTCTAGTTGGACAATGGTGTGTGTGTATGAGGGGCACATGAGAAGCCAGCCTGGAGAGGCAGGCAAGGGGGCTTCAGATGTCAACCAGGAATCCCAGCCTTTCTTCAGGAAGTCGGTGCTCCCAAACCACATGCCATGGAATATAAGACGGAATACAAAAACAGATGGACGCTTTATATGAAAACCTTTGGTCATTTACAATGTTTACCTAGTGGTTCCAGGTTCTGAGAAAGCTATAAACTCATTTGATCTTAGGTCACTCTTTTCCTAAAACACCTACCTCTTGAACAGGGCAATGCAAACATGAGAAATTAATGGGGCGGTGTATGTGTGTGTGCAGGGATGGACTCCTCATTTCTGCTGAAATCACCCATGGAGTCTTCGTATTCTCCTCGGTACGTCAGATTTCAAAACATTGTCTTGCAGGGCTCCGGTTAAGACTCCATGATGCAGATGAAGGTCATTCAACTGCTGTCATTGCCTGGCAAGCTCAGAGCAGAACGGCCCCCTTGGGCGGTCTTGGGGGTGTCTTTCCAGGGGCAGGTCCTGCTCCCGCAGAACCACAGGGGCAGATGGAATGGCTGGTCTTTGGGTTCACACCTGAGCCTTTACCTCTTGCGCCACCCAGGGATCCATCCTTGCTCAAAAGATCGATGGTTTCTTTCGTAGCCACGTTTGTCATTGGAGCCCCGTGACCCCTCGAGCCGTAAAAAGGTGTGGGTCCTCAGAAAATGCTTTCACAAAACCCTCCCCTGCCACCTCCCCAGCCCCCCCCCCCCCCCCCCCCCCCCCCCCCCCCCCCCCCCCCCCCCCCCTCAGCCTATGCGTGTCAGTCCAGGGCCTTTCAGTCACAGGGTGGAGCAGAGGAAGGGTGGGTTTCCCAACCGGACAAGGCACACATCTCCCCTGCCACTGACTCAGATACTTACGGCTGGGGCTTTCATCAAAGAGAAAAATAAATACTCGAGAGGAGCTTGAGGCCAGAGGAAGAGGGCAGTGTTGAGAATAGCTTCAGGAAGGGAGTGCTCATGAATGAGAAAGGGGGTGGGGCCATGGGAAAAGCAGTCCGGCAGCAGCCTGATACTGCAGTTACCAGGGGGAAGCCTCTTCCCTGTAGACATCCATGGCTCTCAGTGACTGAGCGACGAGCCCGAGTGGCTAACCAGCCAGAGAGAGACGAGGTATTCTCCTCCCGTTGTGTTACAGTCCAGGACACCCACAGGAGTAGTTCCGTTCGGGTGTCCAGGGTCACCCAGGAGGAAGTGGCTTGATCGTGTTGGACAGTTTTGAGTTCTGGGAGCTCAGGGCTGCTCTTCTTTCTCCTGCAGAGTGGCTGGTAGGTTTCAGTCGCCTTGTGGTTGGCTTGCTGATGCTTTCTTGCAGGGGGAGTCTTCACATATGGTCTGCAGGTCACAGGCGGACAGAGGACATCTATCCGGCTCCCCCGGTGTTTTTGCCTCTGCTGCTGTCCTGCTTAGCAGCTGACTCATCCCAGGCCTGCGGTGAATTTGTTCAAAGTTGGGCTATTAAACTATAGACTAGCCCTCCAATGGTCTGAGGGACAGTGAACTGGCCTCCTGTTCAAAGAGTTTGAGGACCCCTGCTCTATTGGGTGGCGAGGGAGGGGGTAGGTGGAGCTGAACAAAATCAGAAAGCCGGATCAATTCACTTCTCAATCAGCAGCCCCCAGTCCCTTCTGTGTCCATTTCCTCATCTGGTGCAGGCTTCAGAGCCTCAAGAACCCCAAGCCTGCAGCCCCTTCTTCTGCATCAGATAGGATCGTCCTGTGCTAAAGAAGATAACTAGATTGGACTCTTCTCTGCTACCTCCTAGCTGTAAAGGCTGGACCAGCTGTTTTGCTTATCTGGGTTTCTCGATTCTCTTGTGTTAACCAGGAGATGCGTTCAATAAATACCTAAGGTCAGTGTCTAGGAAGCTCAAAACTCCAGGCAGGAATCAGGCATGCGCACAACGAATAAAGAAGACCCTTTTTTGGACCAAGATTTTGCTTTCAATTGCTAAAATAAAATTGCTTCAGGTGGGTAGGATGAAGATTACTATTCAACAGTCTAGGATTGCCCCTAAGAATATATCTGAAAGTCCCTGGCACATAGACCAGACTCCTTAAGTACATTTCTCTTTCCCGCTTCGGCCTGCTTTTCACAATGAGGAAACCTGTGAAATCCCAACAAAACTTCCTTAGAAAGTTCTGACTGCGCTCCAGCCTGCTTCCCTGGTCAGATGTGGTGTGAGTCACGCACCAATACTCTCTCTCCTTGCTAAGTCATTTGTGTTCCATTCAGTGATTTGCATACTGGTGAAACAGGTCTGTACTGTCCTCTGCCTTCATTTCCATCGCTCCTGGGACAGCTCTGTGAAGCATGAAAGGGACGCTTTTGTCCTCCCTGATGTCCCGCCTACCCTCTTCCTGGAAGCCAGTCCAGATCACTGGCACTCACAGCGAGATTGTCTCTTGTCTGATTTCCTCTACGGTTCCCATCTGCAGGTTCCGTGACTCACCTACCTGGTGGTTGTCCAATGAAGGTGTCTCTCTGCGAAGTTAATTAATGACGAAGTTACTTCTACTTCAATATAAATACACATCACTGAATGTCCAACGTCCATGCAATCCAGGGTCTTGGCAGCTGGCTGGCTTCTTCCCCATTGTGCTTATCAAGGCCCCAGACCCAGACTCTGGAAGTGCTGGGCCATGGGTGATACACAGAAAGCAAAACACTGAAACAGAGGACAAGATGTACCCCACTCCTGCTTGCTTAACTCCTCCTGGCCTGGCCAAACCATCTCCTCCAGTCTCCCTCCCCTCTCAGTCAGTGGCTGCAGTGACGATGAGCTTCTTGGAAGCAGTCATATAGTTTTAATAAGGTGTTCACATGATGACCCTATCACAGAACCTATCGTGGAGGGCCAGTGACACACACATGAACTTGGTAGCAGAGAGCTTCAGGACCACAGGTGAACTTCGAGTCCCTTTTTCTCCTCGCTGGGAAGGACATCAGGTTCCGCCTCCTGTCACTCTCTGGGAGAGGAGAGGAGCAGCCTTTGGGGTTGAGCGCGGTTCTAGACACTGGCTCGTTCTAGACCTGAGGGCATCGGCAGTGGTCAGTGCCATCCAGCCAGGCTCATATCACGGTGCGCTTGAGGCAGGGGGAACATTCGAGACAGAAGGGAGGCCATGCGCATGTTACCCTTTACACTGGAGCAGCCTGGCCTCTCTGTGACCAGGCTCTAGTCCCGGGAACCACCTGGCTCATAGAGCCAATGATTGTTTTTGAGACAAAGCACAGCTCTTCGGTCAAAGCCTGTGTTCACGGAGAGAAGCCCTTTGTGGGGTCTCTGCAGCTGCTGCCAAGGGGCCCTGGTGTCACTGTGGATGAGGCGTTGAGCTGGCAACTACAAGGTGGGCACGTCCAACCTCACTAGCCGCTCCTTCGCGGAAATAAACCACCAAGATACGAGGCTTCAGAAACTCTCCATTGGGTTGCACACGTCTGAATTGACGCAACGACAGCGAGTTTGTTGGTTATGTTTGATTGGTGTCGTTGCTCAGATTAAAAATTTTCAAGGATTTGACGTGGAACAGCAGGCTCTTCTTACTCACCCATCACACCCTTTTATAAATGACCATGCCTGAGGCACAACTGTAAGCTTTGGTAGGGGTTAAGGGAGAAGAATCCTTGGCCCTGGTCTTTGAACGGTCGGTGGTCTTAGAGGGCTCCACAGCAGAAAGCAGGGCTAATGGTGTCCACTGCAGACCAGTTACCAGCTTCTTCCTCTGTGTTCCAAGCACTTAGCCCATCCCCAGGGCGAGCTATTTATTTATTTATTTATTTTCCCCCAGGGCAAGGTCTTATCTCATTCTAACATGCCCATTTGTTTTCCATCTTTCCACAGAAACTCCTAAGCTCTGGCCATGGCCTCAGGTCCTCCAGCAGCCTCTGGCACAGGCCAGGTTCTCAGTGCCTTCTCCTTCATGCACCCCGAGAATGCCCACTGCCTGGGTCTGCACTGCCCTGTCACACACTCCCTGGAGGCCATTTCAGCTCTCAGGGAGGCTGGAGGACAGTGCAGAACTTCTCTTGTGGGTTTCCAAGACTGCAAATCTTTATGAGATGAGAAAGTCCCATCATTCGCCCATGGAGTAGCCCGTGGCTTTCAGCTGCTGGCCTGGTGATTCTCAGCCTACGGCAACAAGGCTCCCGTCTATGGACCCAGAGTTCAGAAATCCCAACTGGACAAGAGAATACAGAGGACGCAGCAGTTTACCACAGGTAACAGGTATATCTCAGGCCTCTGCTATGTACATTGACAGGGCTGCTAGGCATATAGCAGAGCAGCAGAGATGCAACTGGCAATACACAGAGCTTGACAGCCATACCAAAAGCCTGTGTTGGGGTTTATATATATTATACTCTACTTTCTATGTAAAATATATATATCATTCAACAGAAGCATGCTTTGGCTTAGAGACAACAGCACCCAATCTCATGCACCATGGTTCTCTTGAGTGTTAAAGCCTTCCATCTCTATTTAATTTTCTATCCAAAAATATTTCTGTGAAGTGTATGGTGGTTCCCAAACCCAGCAAAATTAATGCCAGCGATAGCAGCAGCAAGAGACAAAGAAGTTGTCTGTTTGAAAGTGAAACAAAAGGTTGCCAAAATACCAACCTCCAACCCCCCTACAACTGTGAAAAATCAGTGAATGCTAAGGCTCACGACTTAGCAATCATCTTCTAAAACAAAAGAAAAATTGCCCAAGCTATTAAAACTCTGGGTGCCCTGCAAGAGTCCAGGTTTATGAAAATGTGAGCAGGGGCCTATATTCAATACAGTAAACCTGCTCACGACACAGCTTGAGACACAGCAAATCTCTCTTCATATGATGAGGTTCCAAAGCACAAAGCATATTTGAGATGCTTTAAAAAAAATGCAGGACGCCAGAAGGATAGGGTGTTCACACAATCATCAAATCACAAACCATTTTATTTCATACCACATATCATGATGCTAAATGAGGCCTGACTGTGCATAGTGGATGGATGGAAGGATATTGGATGGATGGATGGATAAGGTAGGAGGAAGAAGAGGAAAAATAAATGATGTAGTGATGTATACTTTTTAGCAAAAGCAATCTTGTTCCTACTCTGGAGTTGGTATTTTATCCAGATCTTGGGATCTGCGGGAAGATGATGCCTCATGGCCAGCTACATTCCACATATTCAAAAACTCCTTAGTGACTAACACCCACAGGCTGGACAGTGCGGCTGTCAGAAGGCAACCACTTCCCATGTTTCCTTGGTACCCAGCAGAGTCTCAGAAGCAAAACCAGCTGTTACACAATAAGACAGTAACCACAGTACATGGTTCAGGGAAGAGATAGCAAACGTCTCCCTTAGACTCCACAGTTCTTCCAAACCGAACAAGTGAACGATGGGGAAATGACCACATAAAATGCTGATGGGGATGGAAAAAGAGGCGATGAGAGTGCTGGAGAACCTGGGATTGATGCACTCAATATTTAGTATACTCTCCCTCTGTAGCACATGTTGTTTTGGAATGTGGGGGCAGAGTTGTCAATCAGGAGGCAATACCACTCCCACCGACATCACCATCTGAACTTATAATCTAGTTAGTTAGGGAGACAAATGAGTGAATATAGAGAATTTCAGATAAATTAGGGAAAAAATAAGTTGCAAAACGGAATGGGAGTAAAGGGGTGGGGTATCATTTAACCCAGACTCGTTAAAGAAGGCTTCTTTTAAAATCATAGCTGGAGTAGGGAGAAGTAGCTGTAACTGGCAGAAGTCCCCTAGATGGGCACAAGCAGGGAAGGGAAGCCATCCGAGCTGTGCAGTACGGAGCTGGAACTCATGATCCTCACAGCCTTTCTCTTCTCAAACCTGCTCTCCACCACCTGCATCTTACAAACCATCGACGTGATTCTGGACTGAACCCACCATTCCCAAAACAAAATACCTCTTCATTCCTGCACCTAAGTAGTTTGACCAGTCTCCCTCATCTTTACAAGGCAAATCCTACTGGAAGCCTCTGTTTCCTAGCTCAGGACAGCTTGGTACTCCAATGTTGAGCTTTTCATAACAGGTGGCCCAGCAATTCCTCCCTTTCCCTGAATGTGCCAGGCTGCACTCATTGTCTATCAGCCCTTCTAGGCAGAGGGCTCCACCAGGGCAGTGACCATGCCATACTCAAATCTGCATTCCCAACCTCTAGCACCATGCTTGGTGAGTAACAAGAGACAGTGCACATCATTGCCACATACTGAGTACACAGACCAGTTCTTTGAGGTTAGGGCCCTAGGTCTGATTCAAGGTAACACCCACAGAAGGAAGCACTCAGTCTGGAGCAACAGGGGAAGCAGCGACCTTATTCTACGAATTGGGACCTACTATAGTGCTGGCATCTCTGATTTCTGACTATGTAGGTTCAAGGACAAATCAGATGTGTGGTCCTCTGTGATGGTTGGCAGGCCAGGACTTGGGATGAAGGAGAGTCCATGCTTATATAAGCTGTGAACTTTTTCTTATTATATGGTGTTCATCTCTATCAAGCTTTAAACTCAGCCTTAAATTTCTACTCCAAGAGATAATTTGATGTTCGAGGAGTCATTTTTTATTCAACATAACCAAATCAAAACCTCACATAGAGTCTCTTGCAAAAGCAGGGGAGGCTCCAGCATGTGAACCAGTGTTGAAAGACCATGAATGAGGATGACCAGTGAGTCCTTCTGGTCTGCTGTTGAACTGCCCTCTCGGAACCCAATTATCATGGGGGTGTACTCCAGTTTCCAATAGATTATCATCTGTCAACACTTATGGTAGCTCAAGCTTCTAGAACTCACTGTAGAGCTTGACAGTTAAAACACAGCCTAAGCTTATTTTTTCTTTGAAAATATAGGGTGAGATACAGAGAGTAAAGGTAACCACAACTCTACAAAATAAACATCATCATCTCCACTTTCCAGATGTGTACATCCAGGCTCTACATTTATGCAGTCCAACTCACAGGTCCACAGCTAGCAGTTGGCATGGGCAGATCTGATTCCAGGTCTGGCTGACTCTAAAGTCTCCAACGTAGGTTCCACGGTGATCCTCCCCCAACATCCCGAGGAAGCTGCAACCCCACAGGTTGCACTGGTGCATGCATGTTTGCAGCGATGGAGGCCACAGTCTAGTTGATCTATTATCGTCCAACAGAGAAGTCTTGAAAGAGATTCTGAGGGTTTGCCTGATGACTGACTGTAGTAATCTACTGAACTGATGGCCACTGGTTGGCAGCAGGCGGGCTATTCAGACTTCCCGTAGAAGATTCTGCAAACTAGATATTCAAGGGGCTGAGATTCCTGTGCAATAGCTCATAAAAATCAACTCTGCCAAAGACCATGGACCCTTTGTTTTGGGATCTTAGCTTCAGAGGTGTCAAGACAAGGCAAATGTGGAGCTAAAAGTAGAGCAATGCTCCTATCTGTTGCAGATTTGGGGGTGGGTGGGGGGTGTTGGTGGTGGTGTCTATAATGGATGAAGGTTGAATGTGTACATGATTTGAGTTTCTTGAGAATGTGTGGTGTCTGAGTGGGGGCGGGGGGGAGGGAAGTACATGTAATAATGTCCTTCTTCCCCTTTCCTCTTTCAGGAATATGAATGAACTACGCTTTATTTCTCCCTTCCCAAACCCACAGCCATTAAGTTGATTCCAACTCACAGTGAACCTACCTAGGGCTTCTAAGACTGCAAATCTTTACAGGAGCAGAGAGCCTCACCTTTCTCTGGTGAAATAGCTGAAGGGCTTGAACCATCGACCTGTGGTTGGCAGTCCATTGCCTACCTGACACCATCACTCGACTTTCATCAAATTATACTCCCCACCCCTTCCTCCCTCAAAGTGTTCTCACTGTAATCGTAGCCGGGAAAGGCTCGATGGGGTAGGAAGGCGAAGGGGGCACTTTCAGCTGATCTAAAGAAAGCAGGCCAGGAAATACATTCCTAAAGTTTCTCTGTTCTTTTCCTTTCTCTTTCTTTCTAATGGTGGTAAATCTGCAGATAACAAAATATTTGTCGTTTTAACATTCTTCACACGCCCATCTAGTCACAAAGTACTGTATTCATCATGCTCTGCCACCACCACCATTTCCGGTCCCTTACCTATGTTGCGAAGAATGTCTTGGTTTTCCAGTCCTGCTGGACAAGTACCACAACAGACAAATATGTTTTTCTCACAGCTTAGCGGGCGAATGCATGATGCTAACTCTAGGCCTGGAGTGGGGACCTTTTTTCTACCGAGGGCCATTTGGAAATGTATGACATCACTTGTGGGTCACACAAAACGATCAAGTTATAAGTGGCCTGATGTATTTGATGGAACTTTTCATTAACTCACCCCTAATGTGATGGCCAGAATAGCTTCGCTTTTGTCCGGCCTGTGATGCTAGTGGGTTCTGATGATTGAAGGGGCCTTCTTTTTAACTCACGGGGGCCATACTCCCGGCGCTGGGGGAAAGGCTTATATGCAGGTAGGTCCTTGGGTCTGAGCTTCTGCTCTTGAACTATCTTCATTTGGCTTGGCATCTATCTTCCCCTCCTCCGCTGGCTGGCTTTAGACTCTTTTATATCTCACAGGAAATTGCCACACCAACCCCGCCTCATTAGTATAACAAAGACAACCCATTCACAGATGGAATGATAACTACAGGCATCACCACTGAGTTTTTGGAAGAAAAGTTTTTCTCCCTCAGGTTTTTTCCTGAGGCAAGTGCAGTACACCGAAGAGGGAGTGACTCTGAAGTCATAAAGACGGACTTCCCAATACCCTTCTGCCTTTTCCAGTTGGCAGGACTTGTACTACACCATGAGATCTGCTTTTCATCCAGAAACTAGGTATTCAACATGTATTTCCTCTGGAGGTGGACAGAATCCCACCGTACAGGGGAAGCTCAGACCAGTGCCGGCACCCAAAGCTTCCTCGGAACACCTCAGGATCTGCTCTGTGGCAAGCAGAAGGCACAGGGTCGGTTTCAAAATTATCCAGTTTTTTCCTCTTGTTAGAAAACGAGGGGACATCAAAGAACCGTCCTCACACAACTCTGCTAAGCACCTTGAAAACACTGAAATTACATCCGCAAAATTGCTTCCAGCCGTGGGTGAAAAAAAGAGACGAAGAAGAAAAAAAAGAAAAATGGAGTGGGGACCTAAGTATCTTTGGTGAATTACCCTTCCTAAGGAAAAAACATGTAAATGAAGAGAGAATAAAGGGCAGTACTTCGTGGATCAAGAAAACACATGCTGAATGGATTCCTTAGCTGGGGCCCACCATTGAGCTCCGGTGCCAAGGGACCTGGAAGCCCAGAGCCCTCTACTTGAACAGGCAGGGTGGGGGGGAAGCAATGCAAAACAAAACCTCTCTGCTGTTTTCCCTCCCCCACCCCCCTCTCCAATTCCTAATAGATTTTAAAATGTTCTTTTTCCAAATACCAACCCCTGACCTCCCAGCACCCTCTGAACCCCATCCAAGCAGCTGAAGGCAGGAAGGGCCTTGGCACATGGGAAGGCAAGTGGGACTGTCCTGAACAAAGAATAACAGCAGTCTGCTGTCTGTGTGGCAGCTGGAGCAGAGAGCCCGCCCTGCGCCTGCACTGGCCAGGAGTGTCCAGGGACTCCGAGCAGTGCGGACCGGCATGGGGGCAGGGGGCCAGGACCCTGATGTGTGTGGATTCAAACGCTGGTGCCACCCCTAATTGACGGCCTTTCCACTTCTCGCGGGGCTTCGGTGTCCGAATCCCAGAGATGGGAAGGATTTCATCCCGCCCACCAGGGTGATGAAGTCCTACAGGCTCTTAGAGTCCTACAACTCACAATCGCTACATGAATTCAGAGAGTGGTCACGCTTAGAACTTTCCTATGCAGCAAATCTTCCAGAGTAAAGCGAAAACAAACCCATGGCGTCAGATCAATTCCGGGGTATAGCTACCCAGGAGGACGGGGGATTGCTGCCCCCCTCCCCCCACCTTTCCAAGGTTGTACCTGTCTCTCTCCAGTGGGACTCCCTGCCGACTTTAGTTAGTAGCCAAATGCTTTAAGCATTGTGAGACCAGGGATCCTGCTGTTAAGACAACAGCCAAGAAAATCTATTCAATTCCCTACCTCTAGTGGTTACCGTGGGCGGCTATTGGTCGCAGCAGGCTGTTTCTTTGCTACAAAGTAGCCAAGTGGTTGGGTAGGCGAGAGTGGAGGGAGGAGGAGGAGGAGCACAACAGACCCCATGGTGAACATTTCAAGGAAACTGAGCAGAAGGCTTGGATTTGAGAGAAACTTGTCAATGGGTGCTCTGGTGGTGTAAGGCTTCCATGTTGGGCTGCCAACCGCGAGTTTGGCTGTTCAAGGCCAGCAGCCACTCCTTGGAGGAAACCCACCAGGGTAGATTACCCTGTCCTATCAGCTGGCTCTCAGTCAGGACTAACTGCCCCCGTGTTTACATAGAATCTGCAATTCACCGGAATCATTTTCTCCGAAATGAAGATGACAAGGTCACTTAAGCACCAGGGTATTCTAAATATTAAACGAGTTCATGGCTTGTCAGAAAACCATGGTTGCTGCCATAAAGATGTATACAGAGATTTTTTTTCATAATTTTTAAACGGGTGTACAATTTTTAGTAAGCAGTCATGACAATGATTACTTTTATTTGAAAAAAACGGGGACAACAACAACTTCAATTCAGAGAGGGTTCTGGCTTTCTTATTTTTCTAACTCATGCTAGCTCAGGATTTCACTGGGAACTCAGCCCCTAAGCATTCTGGTTAGCAGAGATTCAACCTGCAGCTTGACGCTGCTCCCCTCCATGGGAAGAGTTGCTGCGGTGGCTGTGGTTCTACAGCGAGTCCGTTTTGAATCATAGGGACTCTATGTACAAAAGAACAAAGCAGCACCCGGTCCCAAGCCACCCTCACACTGGGTTTGTATGTCTGAGCCCAGTGGTGCAGTCTCTGTGTCCCTCCAGGGGGAAGGTACTTACCACCAAATACAGCATGGTGTACATGGAGAAGGAGGCATGGCCGGAGAAGAAGGACTTCCTGCAAGAGCAAGAAAGGGCCATGAAAGAGTCATATTCACAACCCTAACATATAGATGTCTGTCCGCCTGTGTCCCTTCTCTGGACCGCGACCTTGACAGTGGGCACAGTGTCATGCTCCCTTTCCTATAAGTATATGGGTGAACAAGAGAATGAATGGGGGCACCACGAGTGCGACTTTGGCAATTCTGTGATCACTGGATTGTGAATGCCTCGAGATTAGAGGTCTTGTGTTGTCCCCCTGTGGAAGCCAGAGGCCATGGGGCAGGGGTGTCTCACCTGGCTTCCTGGATTTTGCTGTCATCTCCTCTGCACTTGTAGTTCTGAATGTAGCCCTGGGAGCAGTTGATCTGGCTGAAGTCTGGGTTGCAGACACTCAAGAAGTGAGGACGCAGGCGCCCTATGGATACTTTGGCAATGTCAGTGAAGGACTGGCTGATGGCACAGCCAAAGAGGAAGCAGCCCACTTGCTTATAGAGTGCAGCCACGTAGGGGTTCTGAATCGTGGACCGGGACTTCTCCTTCAGGTAATAGATGCGGTAGAATTCCCCCGTGATGATCTGAAAAGGAAACCAGCAGAGGGATTAGACTGCTTCAAGACCCATCATCCAAACAGATACCCTCACAAGACCTTTACTGACATTAAAAAGAATGTCCAATACAAAACTCCCACTTTTCTGTTTAAAGGGGACACACATGCCCAGGAAGAAAGATCAAAGTCTAACTGTGGTTAATTCATTTTGTTACATTTAAAATCTTATGCTGTCCTTATATTACTTGTGCAACCAGGAAAAATATATATATATATATATGAAAAAAAATGTTGTTACCTATACATACAGTTTTGCTTTTAAAGAGAGAAAGAACCAATGATTTATCTAAGGGAGGCAGGAATGAGGAGAATCAAGCGTAAAGGGAGGTGAGGGATGTCGGGGGAACTGAGGACAGATCTCCAATTTCTGGAATCTGGAGTTCAAGAATCACCAACAATGATCTGAGCCTAAGACGATCAACCTTTGGGCTAACACTGACTCACGACAGGCCAAGTCACACTTAAGGTATCCGGGGAAAGGGAGGCTCCAGAAACAAATGGAATATCAACAAGATGTTTCAAACGAGGCATGCAATGCTAGAAGTGTTTATTCACCTATACCCAAATGTTCAGAGTGCAGTTACCTGACCCACCAACGGGAAGAGAGCCACATTTCTACGCCCTATGAAGAAGAGCGATCCAACAAAATGGGAACACTATCAAACAGTGCCCGTAAAATCATGTGCAAATAAAATTTAGGTAAAGACCATTCAAAAGTGATTGCAGGCATTTATCAACTGGAAAATGTCCAAAATTCAAACCAAATTCAGACAAGGCATGAAATGAGGAATAGCATGGCTGGTATGAATTAAAATAACCATTCCTGAAAGTGAAGATGACTTGAAGCACTTCCCGATGAAGACGTAACCCTACAGTCTTCAGTACGTATTAAACCTCAACATAACGAAAACCAAGATGCTCACCCCTAGATCAATAAAGCAACATCATGACACTCTGATGGAGGAAAGAGTTATCCTACTGCCACGGGGTTTCATTTCTACTCGGATCCAGCCTATGCCCATTGAACAAACAATCAAGAAATCAAATGGCATCTTGCATTGGGTACTTCTGCTGCACTGCATCAGTCTGCTGTGGTAAACCAGACCCATTAAAAGCTCTAAAAGGTGGGCTAAGCCCTGGTGGCGTAGCGGTTGAGTGCGGGACTGCGGCCCACTGGCTTGGCGCTTCAAATCCAGCAGCAGCTCTCTGGGAGCAGTGATGCCCAAACAAAGGCAAACAAAACAAACAAACAAAAAGCTTGAAAAGGCAGACAAACAAAAGAAAACCAAACAACCAACCAAACAAAAACAAAAAAACAACACAAAACCAAAAAATGAAAAAATAAAAGGCAAACAAAACAAAACAAACGAAAAGCTCTGAAAGGCAGACACATCACTCTCTGTAGGCTGAGGGGCATCTGACCCAAGCTATGGTATTTTCAATCTCCTCGTGTCCCCATGAAAGCTGGAGGGTGACTAAAAAGGGCCAAAGGAAAGCAAGACTTTGAAGTGTGGTCCTGGCAAAGAATATGTGATACACCACAAACAAGCATGTCTCAGGGAAAGTACAGCAAGAAGACATGGGATGTGTAATGTACTTAGGCCATGTTCTCAGGATGGGCAAGTCCCTGAAGAAGGGCAGCAGGCCAGTGAAAAAGAGGAAGATCCCCCAGGAGAGCGGTGGACACTGGTCTCAAACAAAGCAACGAGTGTGTGGCTGCTGGGGAAGAGGGCGACGCTTCATCTGCTCTGCACAGACGATGGTGCTGTGACGGGTGCATCAGAACCCACCCAACAGCAGCCACAAGCGAACGAGGCATGATTTTCACCTGCTGGGTGTCCTCCATCCTCACAATCGCCATGCTAGAGAGACTGTGGAGGCGCAGAGATGGGAAGTCCCTGGCCTGTTTTGGTGGCTCATGAACAGCTGATTGTCTATGTGGTAAAAACCCACTATCATCTCAAGGCAGAAAACCAGTTCTGTCTCAGGGATGCACACCCCCAAGGGACCGTGGGGCCACAAAGCCAGCGCTCTGCTCTTTAACTCCACTGCACAACCCTGGCCACTTCCTGGTTTCAACCACAGCCCCGGAACTGCCATGCTCGACCCTCTGCTCACCACAAAAGTCCCTTTCACACTTCCTCCCAGGGCAGGATGATGAATGAGCCACCCTCACCCTTCCTGGGGATGGGAGAGCACGTGCACAACCACAAGGGAAGCAATAGCCAGGCAGAGTCGGACACTCCTTTTCAGAAACTCCCCCTATTCACTGATTGTGGGGGAAGGCGCCAGGACACACACGTAAACAGATCAATGTCCCCAGGGCTCCAGGGTCCACAGACAGGGGAGCCATCTGGCAAAGAAATGCCAGTTGCACCCAGGGAGAAGCAAGTGCAGTGGTGACACCAGCTACTACTTGTGTTACTAACATCTACACAGGGACTCTGAGCTGGAGAAGTCAGGAGCCCTTGGGGGCAGTAGTGAAGGGCTTGAGAGCTAGCTGAAAGGTTGGCGGTTTGAAGCCACTCCCGAGCTCTCTGGGAGAAAGCCCTGGCACTTTGCTCCCATCAAGGTGACAGTCTTGAAGTTCTGTGGGATCGTTCTGCTCTTACAGTACAGGTAGCATCAGGTCAGCACTGAGCAGTGGTTTAGAGATGTTCTTTATTTCTCAATTGCCGCCATCTCTCCCGCCCGCCCACCCGCCCCCCAACCTGGGTCCTATCAGGTGAATGAGTGATTGTGCACTAGAAGAAGATCGTCTAACCCAGTACCCAGGCCAGTCCACTGCCGAGAGCTTCTCACACCAGGCCCTCGGGAGAGGTTTGGAGACTCCCAGGTGAACAGATGAGTGAAGTTGAGCTGGACCTTGAAGGTAAGGAGTGGGACAGTTGTTGGAGCTGCTGAACTGTAAAATTGGAAATATCCTCTAAATATTACTAAGAGCCCTTTGATAACACATTGCAGAAATGAACATTGGTGCAGCCGAGTGAGTCAGACATGAAAGGGGCTATTATATCGAGAAGAAACTCAGGGCCCAGTGAACTCATAGCTCAAGATTAGAGCCAGGTGCCCGACTCCCCAGCAAGCAGTCTTCGCTACCAGTCCAGATGGGATTCTCCTTTGGAACCTGTTTACACTTCCACCCTCTGTAACCTCCCAGGCAAACACGTTCCAGATGCTTATTCCCATAATTTCTTATTCTTGTTCTAAACTTATAAGTCATTCATTCCAACACGACTTTCTGCGTGGCGGGCAGAACCCTAAATGGATTTAAGCGGCCCAGGTTCAAGGTCCTTCATGGGCACTGCTCATCGGGCTGGGTAGTTTGCAGAATGAGCTTGCTGGATTCAGGGTTGCAGGGATGTTTGTTCTCTGTTCTGCCAAGCTGTCTCCAGTGCTCTTATCCCACGGAGGCAAGGGGCACCTGAAAAGCAGAGGAAAATCACTTCCTCGGCGTTGATACTGCAGAGAAGAGGTGCGGCTGGAGTTCCACACACTGTCTCGTCCTTGGATCAATCCAGAGTTTGCAGAACCAAGTCACTGCCACAAAAGCTGTGTAGGACATGGTCCCTGTGGCACTCTGGCTTGATGGTCCAAGTTACCTGGTTGAGGGTGAGAAAGAACACTTGGCCATCTAGCAGGGCTGCCGTGCACTGTACGCGACTGTAACGGCAAACCTCGCATGAGCCGATGATCACACACAACTCAAGGGCCCTGTTCAGCTCCAAGACCTCACCACTCCAAAATGCACATTCTGAGGGTCACATGTCTGTCGGGAAGGGAAGGGAAATGTGTTCTCTACTCATGCGGAGACAAACTAAGGGGTCAAACATTGTAAGGAACTTCAAGGGCCCAACAGCAGCATGGATAATAACGGTGGCCCCTCCACCCCTCTATCCCACTTTACAGTCTTGTGGTGCAGGGGTTGCTTGTTGGGCTGTTAACTAGGTTAGTGGTTTGAAACCACCACTCACTCTCTGGAAGAAAGACGAGGCTTTCTGCTCCCATAAAGAATTACCATCTTGGAAAGTCACAGGGGTCATTCCACCCTGTCCTGTAGCGTTGCTGTGAGTCGTCATGGACTGGATGGCAGGGAGTGTGGTTTGCTTACAGTCTTGTCTCACCCGTTTAACACAGAGGAATAGAAAAACCCTCTGTCTACGGATGGAGTCACTCAAGCTCAGGGAGGTAAAATGACCTCCCTGAAGTTTTGGAGTCTATGACGTGACACAGCTAACGTGTCACCGTTGTTAGTCGCCACCCAGTTGGATTCAACTCCTGCGAATGTGCGTACAGCAGAACAAGGTCATTGCTGGGTCTGTACCACCTTCAACCTTCCCTTGGAGGGCGGACCGTATTCTCACCAGCCTGCCACTTGACTAACGTGATGTCTTTTGCTAGTGGTTGGTCTTCCTTTGCGTTAATGACTTGAGTTAAAGGGAGTGCCCAGGCAATTCTGACTCTCTAGTTCAGAATTCCCTGTTTCTATTGTTATAAAGAAACACTCTCTCAGGCAGAATGACAGTTGCACATTTTTCAGGGGGGCACCAGGCTAAAACCACTTAGCAGACACATGACTCCAGGCCCACATGGCTTCTGGGACAGGCCTGACAGATCCTGGAGTAATGAGCAACAAATTATGTATTTTCTCTCTCCCCTTGTACAAAAGGGTCAGGGAGTCGACAACACAGCCATAAATCATCCTTATGAACCAGCTGGACTGGGCTTCTTGTAATCCTAACCCTTAAAAGGCCATTTAATGAAATTCAGGCTGTGAAAAGTGGCCCCAATGCCTCACCTCTGCAGAAGAGGCGGTGGCTTAAATTGTTCTCCGGCAATGTTGCACACCTAACCCCAGAGTCCCAAATTTACTGCTTTCGGACTTCATTCATTACTCACCATGTTTTCATTCCTGAGTAATAAAACCGGCTTTTCCCTCTCACTCTCCCTTCCCCCAAGAAGGCTCTGGGCCCTCCCCTGGACTCCCACCCCAGGAGCCCATTATTTCTGCAGCCCTCAGCAAGGTTGTGATATGTAAATTTCACTGCTGAGGAAAATGCCTTCAATGTTGATCTCCTTCTGAAATGGCCAGCACCAGTGTCTGGGGGAGGTGGCCAGCTGCCAGGCAGCAGCGTTCTCCCCTACCTGCCTGTTAAAGTGCTTGGCACGGAACATGGAAACTAATAAAGTCGCAGCGCATGGCCATTAAGCTACCCGGGGACAGAAAGGGACCGGTCCAGGCCCCGGGATCTCAGCGACTGGAATGGGAAGATCCTCCCAAGAGGACACTTCCTACCAAACTCACTGGCATCGAGGTGACCCTACAGGAGAGGGTAGGTCTGCCCCCGGGAGTTTCCATTTCCAAGACTGTGAACTCTCTATGGGAAGAGAAAGCCCCACCTTTCTGCTCAGCTCCATTGGGTCAGGAGGGGTTGTAACTGATTCGCTGGCAGAGTCTGGTTTGGGGTTGGATAGATTCATGTCTGGCCCAGGAAAGAACTTGCTGATATAATTCCCTTCTCAACCCCTCCTTAACACAAGTGACTCACAACCTTCTAAGCTTCCTCACCTAATGGAAATGCCTCCACCAACAGATTTGGTTCTTACTCGTAAGAACACAACGCTAAACTGGTGCTTGCTACTGCCCTCCCTTCTCCCAGGGTGATGCGAATGGCGCGGGTGGGGACAGGAAACACAGTGATGTGGGGACAAGGCTTGTTAAGTCACAAAGAGATGCCCCCCCCCCCCCCCCCCCACGAACCCCACAGCGATAAGACAGTCTCAGAAGAACTCTGCAGCCATTTGATCAGGGATAACAGAGCTGAAGGATTACTGTGGCTTCTCTCTGTTGGTGGTCTTGTTAATTGCACAGATGTCGTGGGTTGTAAACTCGGGGATCGGGTCTCCCGCTATCGCTGCACTGGGCCAGCACAACTTGCCTTTTTGTTTTTTCTTTACCTTCGGACAGAGTTGCAAACTCGACTAGCCTTTAATGAGGAGGCAATCTGGGGAAGCTTGTTTTCTTGGCCGGGCTCTCTCAGATAAAGGGAGCTGGGCCGGTGGGGAAGGAGTAATGAAGGCCAGATGTGGGCAAAGCAAAGCACGATCCTGAATAAACAAGGCTTCGAGGTATGAAGCGCTTCGTCTTGTCTCCCAGCAAGAAATCTGCATGTGGTACAGGGCCAGCTCCCATGTGCGCCGGGCGCAGATGTTCAATGGGAGGGAAGCAAGCTAGCCACAGGGCTCTGCTCCATAGTTTCTGCTCAAGATCTATGAGCCTCCTCGGAGATTCTAAAAATGTGTACTGAGCGCCCAGCCACTGTACCTGGGCTAGCAGAACTCAGTCACATGATACCTGCCCTGCCTTCACGTAGCTCCCAGAGAAGCCAGCAGGGAGCCAAGTTCACAGGCGGCCTCTAGCATAGTAAGTGCTACGACAGAGGTAGGCCTGGAGTCCCCTTTGAAGGACCAAGGAAGATGCAGACAAGGAGTACTTCCCAGATAAGATGTCTTCCCAGGACTTCTTCCATACCTTCCGCCTGCAGGGCCCCTGCTAGTCCTTGTCAACCACTGCAGCAGAGGGACAGACTTGGCCTCTACCTCCCAGGGACCCCCGATCTACGTGGTGAAAGGAGACCTGTGCCAAAATGACCCAAGGCAGGGTGTTCTGAAGGTGCTCTTTGCCTGCTGGGGACGCAGTAGGTCCTGGCAGGGTCATTGGGCTGCCCTTCGGCAACTACTGTGTCCTCAGCATCCAAGACAACATAGGGGCTTGATAAAGGCAGTAGGGGTACCCTGACTTGAAAAAGGCTTGGCCTTAACAAAAAGCCAGCTATTATCTGATCTCAGTGATAGGAAAAGTCTAGAATGAGGATGTGGATACAGACTGAAGCTCATTCCTGATTCCTAAGGGTGCGTGGGAGGGAGGGGGAAAGGAAAACACTGCTCAGGGGACACAACACTTCTGTGAGGAAGCTGCTGGGAAAACGGAGGAATGGTTATCAGCGACGGCTGAGAAACAGGAGGAATGTAATTATCATTACTAAATTATGTATGTATGCAAAGAGTGTCAACAGGGCAGACATTTCTATTACTTGCACATTCACCACAATTTCAAAAATAGTAGTAAGAGTAATCATTTTTATTTTAATCGTCGGGCTTAGAATTAGAGAACTCCTGGGGTGGCCCTGTCATTAATTAGTTATGGGAAAGCCACTTAATATCCTTGAGTCCCAGTGGTCCGAACCATAACAGTTCACCTGCCAGGATTACTACCAGGTGCCAATAAGCCAGTCTATTAAGTCCACTTTGTAAACGGGACAGCACTACAGACATAAGAAGGACGGGCCCCCAATCACACAGGCTATGCCACTTGACTGGAAGGACCCTGCCCTTTTCCCCAACAGGCTATGGGAAGGAACAGTGGCCCGCATCTGACACCACGACAAAGCAAAGCTCAGCGTGGAGAAGAAGCACCAGCAGACCGAGAAAGTACAGAAGCCGGGACTTGGACCTAGGTCAGAAGATGCCCCCATGTGAGCTTGTTCTCTCATCAGGAAAATCTGATCAAAGAAGAAGGATTGCAGCTGGGTCTGAAAGGGAAAGTCTCATTTTTATGGGATTCACCATGAACTCATTCCCTACCAGTCACGCCCTAGTGAGGGACAGCCTACCTCACCCCCTTCCAGGTGTGGACCGAGGCAAGCCCAGAGTCCGAGCGTATTTAAAAAGGAAGCTGAGCATCTTTCTCCCACTGGCACCATTGCCTGCCATGCTCTGCACAGGGCAGCGCAGAGCAACACTGAGAGGAGGCCAGATAGGAGATGCTGTTTTACTGTCTGCTCCTAAACTCGCTGCTGCTAGAGTCATTAAGCCTTTGTAAGTCAGGGACAGGAACCAATGCTTTGTGGATTTGGAAGGAATTCCTATTATGCTATAATTCCAGAATCTGAGGTCCATCTGAGAAAGAAGTCAGGATTACGGGGGTTTTCCATATCTCCTGCCACAGAGAGGTGTCTGCTTTCTGGAACACTTCTGAGGTTCGCATCTCTGAGCAGCGAGAACACTGGTCCCCAGGGTTCCTTCCCATGGCGTTCTGTGGGGCCTGTTCATACAGGAGTGTGTTCCTCCAAGACCGGTCAAGGCGGGTGCTGTTGCTTTCAACAAACTGAGGTTGGGCTGGAGAAGCAGCTGAGAGTAGCAGGATGGTGGTCTTTCCAGTGCGGGGCTGGCCTCCCTGCTGCACTCCACGACCGGACCATGACACCAGTCCTCTGATCAGAAGCTGGTTCTGGATGGGGTTGCTGGGCCAGTGAGAGATGTGGGGGTGGGGGTGGTTTTTTAAAGTGGTATCACTTTTCTAGCAATACGTCCGTTTGTATCACCGGTAATAGTCATGTTCCCACTTTGCCTAGTTCTCTGACTTGACTTGTTCCCACAAGCATGCTCCCTACACATGGCGGGTAGGCCTCATGAGATGTGCACACCCCCCGTACACCTCCAGCTGAAAGGCAGCAGCAAGCGGAGCAGAAACAAGCCACCGGAGGAAGAGCCTGAGGGGACTGAGGTCAAGTAGGAAGCTCTGAAGAACGAGCCTGGAGACAGGAGGCCAAGGAAGGAAGCTCCTTGCCTGACTCTATGGGTAGCTGGCTCTCCAGTCTTAGCTAAATATAAGGTGGTGCCAAGAGGTAATCCCCTCAAGCTGCTGACCCCGAGGTTGGTGGTTCGAGTTTACCTGGAGGCCCCTTAGAAGAAAGGCCTGGCAATCTCTCTGAAAAGGCAGCTACTGACAAGCCCAAGGAGCACAGGGGTCTGCTGGCATGACACCTGTGGAGTCACCGTGAATTGGAATCAGCTCGATGATAGCTGTTTGATACATGCATGTGTACATGTGTGTGCATGTATGTGCTATGTCTTGAAATCCAAACCATTTCACCCATATTTACCTCTGCTTATTCCTTAAAAATAAAGACAACTGGCTGAGCCCCAGTGGCATAGTGGTTGTGCGCGGGCCTGCGGCCCACTGGGATGGAGGTTCAATTCCAGCAGTGGGGCTGGGCCTCCTATTCCCACCACCGGAGAGCAGTGATGCCAAAATAAATAAATAAATAAATAAATAAATAAATAAATAAATAAAGACAACTAACACTTGTTGAGTATCCTAGATGTGGCAGGCACTGTACTACTTTAATAAAAAATCTGTCCAAAGAGAAACGTTTCTTTACTTTTCTGTTTAACCGCTGCGTACAGGCAGGCCCGGTGGACAGGGGGAGAGCTGCAGGGCTCAGCTCTAAACTAGAGGCCGGGCTCAGCTCCCAGGACTTCTGTGAGACCATAATGCACTTCACAAGGGGAACAATTGGGGTGAGAGTTCCCTACCTGCTCTTTCTTTGGTTCATAAAAACTCACTGCCATGGAGTTGGTTCCAACCAACAGCAACCCAATACAACCCAATACAACTGGACACAACAGTTCCACAGGGTTCCCGAGCCGGCAGAGCTGAACGGACAGCTTTATCTTTCTCCCAGGCAGAGGCTGGGGGGTTGAATAGCTGCCTTTGTGGTTAGCAGTCCCCACCTAAGCCACCTGGCCACAGGGCTCCCGCTCTGAAGTGTAGGAAATCTGGTCCACGCCTAGGTGCTGGCACAGGAGGGCACAGAAAAACAAAGCTGCTTCTCCTGCCAGCTCAGCCTGTAGCCAAGGCCACAAGGCACAGCTGCTCCAAGGAAGTCCAGCGAGAGCAGGGAGCATTTCAGTGAAAACCTTAGCATGTCACAAGGAGAGGGGCAAGCCCCCATTAAGCCCCAAGAGGCATGGCTTCCTTGGAAAGGCTGGACTCTGGTGTGAAGGAAAGTACAGATTTGGCAAGCTGCGGGGGACAAGCCGCTGACCAGCAGCTTTGATTGGGGAAGCAAGAACTGAGAGAAGTGTGGCTCTTCAAGAAGCTACTCTAACACTTTTCTTTGCCCATCCTGGGGTCAGGTCGGCAAGCCCAGACCACTCAGGCAGCGCCTTCCACCTGGCTCAGTGTATGCTACCCATCACTGCCTTTGAGCCTTTGCGCAGACCCACGAGTGGCTCTTATCGAGGCTCTTATCTGAAAAAGGAGACAATGGGACTTGAAGAATAGCGATTGGCTTAATTCTCAGAGCTGGTCACTGGGAAGAGCCTCCTCGAACTGCACATCGTGTCAGAGCAACCCTGGGAGCAGCCTGCTAAGCACACTGGGAAGAATCCCACATGGACACTTACACTCCTCACTCGCTGCCATCAAGTAGAAGTTGGTGGTTTTGAACTGCTGACCTTGCAGATTGCAGCCCAACTCTTTTTTTCCCCCCAATGATTTTATTGGGGGCTCTTACAGCTCTTATAACATCCAATAGATCATTTTTATCAAGCATATTTGTACACATGTTGCCATATTCATTTCCAAATATTTTCTACTGGATCCCTGGGTATAAGCTCCTCTTTCCTCCTCCTTTTTTTTTTTTTTTTAAATAAATCATGTTATTGGGGGCTGCAGCCCAACTCTTACCCACTACACCACCAAGACACTCCAGACACTTAGAAGGCACTTCATAGTCCTGCTTCTGTACTATCTTTAGCCCTCCACACTCCTACCTTATTAAGGGCTTGCTAAAAACATTCAATTAACTGATGGTCCAAGTGTCAGAAACACCTGTTTAAAACTCAGTACAAGATACGGTTGCAAGTATTTGTTTTCCATTACAAACGCCTTCCCCAGGAAAGGCCATTCTTCCTAGAGCATCCAGCCCAACAACTGTCATTTGGGAGCAAACCGTAAAATCAGGTCTTGTATTTTTCAGGGTTTGAACACAATGATCCTTAGTTCACCTTTCAGAAGCCAGCACAGCTGCCGAAAATGGACTGCTTTCTCTTTTAAAAGTTGGAAAGAATTCTATCAGCTTCCCCCCCCCCCCACACCCCCTTCCCAATTTCAAACTGTTGGTTGTATGGCTGCTTTACGATGTTATTCAAACACAAAGAAGGGCCTCAAAGTTTACAGCCATCCCCCGGAGTGCAGAAGTCAGAGGGGAAACTTCATGAAATGCGGTCCACCTAGTATCTCAGCAGCTGATGTTTGAATGGAGCGGGCAAGATAAGCAAGTGGCCAATCTCCTTGATCAGTTCCTGAGCTGACTCCAAGCTGGAATAAGACTGTTAGGTGGAAAGGGAGCTTTCAAGTACGCGGCATGGAGCATTATGGGGCTTATTTCCATAAGTTGCCAGCTGTAGGTTTTGAGCATGTCATCCTACTCCCCTGAGCTTCTGGTCTTCCATCTGTGTATCAGGGATAATTGCCTTTACTTTACTGTGGCAGTCATGTACTCGTGTTTCAATTTCATGATTGGGAGACTGGGGGTGGAATCTAGCCTGTCAATCTGGAGATAGCCAATGAGGCCTCTGTGTCGGTTTGGCTTTATACCGAGAATTCTGGGAAGTCTTGCAGTATTTCCCAGTTAGAGAAGAAAGATTTGACTCAGTCTCTACTGGCAAGATGAGATGACAGCATGCTGATCGATCCTGATTCCTGGAGACTGGAGGAACCAGAGGAGAAGCCACATGGGCTTGCCCTAATGGAACCAGACCTCTGGGGCCAGAGAAACCAGAGAGACCCCTGCCAGTGCTGAGGTGCTTCTACCGCTAGTGGACACTGCTGATGGACCCTGAGCCCTGGAAATGAGGAGCCATGGGGAGACCCCCTGCCAGCACCAGGATGCTTCTACTGCATATGAGTCCAAAGGAGACTTTATAGACTGGTATCGGACATATGGGCTAATATCAGACTTATGACCTTGGACTGGACTGGGTGGGGATGCTTTCTCAATGTACCATTCCTCTTGTGTATAAACCTTTCCCTTATATCCATGTGTGTTTATGAATTTGTTTCTCTAGTCTACCCGGACTACCAAATCCACATTTAGTATTAATATAGCAACTTTCTTATTCCTCATGCAGGATATGTGTATAAAAATGAATTTATGATCTTCATACATGTGGTTCATAGTCCTCCCTTTCACCTACATGGCTAGATTTCAAGGTCAAAGAACAAACAGAAAATTGCTAGAGGTAAGAAATGGACAGCTGTGAAAAATGCGTGACTCACAGATCTAGATTGTCATATGCATATCTATCATGCTGCTTACCTTCTAAGGTGGACCCAGCTAGATCACACCCCAATTCCTATAGGGTTACCATTGCTCAAAGCAATGATGGATTCTGTCAAGTTCAGTAAACATTTTCCCAAGACGCTCCATGTCCTAGATTGAATCGTATGTTCCCCAAATAGATGTCCACTCAGTCAAACCATGATTCTCACAGGTTCGGTAGTTACAGAATGATGTGGTCACCTCCCACAATGTGATTGGAAGTGATGTCTTTATCTGTAGCCAATCGGTTGTAAAGGAACTAGGGCAGGATGCAGCCCCTGTACTCAGGTCGGTGCCTGGATCCAATGTAAACAGAGTGCTGTGGAGTCTAGCCTGTATGACCTCGGATCTTATAAGGGATAAAATGAGAGGGAAGTGAGGGAGGGATCTCAGTACCACCAAGAAAGAAGAGCTGGGAGCAGAGCATGCACTTTGGGGCCAGAGTGCCTAAGCTGAGAATCCCCTAGACCCAGGAGCAGGAAGAGGTTAAGGCACAAGGATGTTTCCAAGAAACGCCAGACCCACAGATATTGACAGAAGACAGGGACCTTCCCCCGGAACCAATATAAGGGAAAAGCCTTTCCTTAGAGCCGGCGCTCTGAATTTGGACTTCTAGCTATCCTTTTATCCACAGTGTTCCCTAAAGCCAAGCAGTCGTGGTATCTCTGTTCTGATAGAACATCATCAGTGAAGATGATGTTCTTGATGGGAAGGCATGGGCAGAAGTCTGCAATTTACACCCGTGTGATTATGGGTGGTTTGCAAAAATATTTCAATAGCCATGACCTCTTTTCTTTCTCACTGCAATGCTTGGCAGAAAGATGGTCAACCTCCTTTCTGAACATGTCCAGTTGTCAGGGACAAGGCCAGGGACAAGAACCTTGGTCTCAGGATTCCTATGTTCTTTTCTCCATGACCTCACAGCCACTGGGCAAGAGGTAAGAGAGATGGTCGATGGCACAGCCCTGCTCCAGCAGCACAGTGACGGTGTGGGAAAACACGACAAACACCCGTGACTGCTGGCAAGCCATCACCCTTCTCAGGGGCTCCGAGGAAAGCGACCAGGTTCATCACCCAGCTCTAGCACTCATTAACCAAGGGGCCTTGGGCAAATTGTGTTCACTCTGTGAACCCTGATTTCCTAATCTTTAGAAGAAAGGCAACCACCGGGGTCCATACTTTATGGATTTTTGTGGGGGTGTGAATGAAGAAATTTTTGAGAAGGGTGCTTGGCATGTATGAATTTCAGGGTCACCATCCGCTCTTAGTAAGAGTAGTCGCTGCATGAAACTAATTGTGTTAATCAGATGGGAGTTCTGTAGGAGCCAGTGCTGATAGGCGTGTGTGTTCGGATCCGCAGCTGAGGGCAGATAGGATGGGACACGGCACCTCGTGGGGGCCCTTACCGCGAGGATGGCGATGACAATGCCCACGGCACAGAGCACGGCATCGTTGATCGTCTCGCCGATTTTCTGCGGGTACTTGATGCTCTCGTCATTGCAGTAAAACCCTCGCTGATAAGGCTTGATGGTGCTGGACTCTATGATGAGGAAGGGCAGGCCCGCTGATCGAGGAAGAGCCATTGTGTGTCCGAGAAAGAGAGAACAGAGAGGTAAAGGTCAGTGCCAGGAGGTCAAGGGTCACCCCACATCGCAACATTGACCGGACAACCCACCCACCCTAAAACCAACCCATCGCCATGGAAGTGAGTCCAGTTCACAGCGACTCAGCATCAAAGGCTGCTGGGGTCCCCAGGAGGGTAAATTTTCACTGGAAAAGACAGTTTCATCTTTCCCCCCCAGAAGCAACTAATGGGTTTGAACATCAAACCTTGGGGTTAGCAGCCCAACATAGAGCCCACGATGCCAGCAGGACTCCTTACAACACAGAAAGGGATAGTCATTCTGCTTGTGGGCTCCCACTACAGCCTATGGAGGGCTTTTACGAGGCAACCTCCGTTTATTGCTTTCCTCCCCACTAAAAGGCACCTGGAGCCTGGGTAGCACAAGTTAAGAGCTCGGCTCCTAATTGTAAGGTTGGTGGTTCAGACACACCAGTTGTACCATGAGAGAAAGACAAGATCATCAACTCTGAACACCATTTCTGCCTAGGAGACCTAAAAGTCAGCCCTACTGAGTCCCAGAGGGTCGCTGTAATTCAGAAGCAGCACACAGCAACAACACTAACAAGAGTAGCACTGTCATCTTTTAGAGGGGAGCGGGGCTCCATGAGGAGGAATGCCTTGCTCAAGAACATTCAGGAGCATTTGCACGGATCTACAACACACTGCCAGAGTCCAATGCAAAGTGATTATTCAGGTACGCTCAATCCTATTTCATGACAGTCATTATTTCATTTCTCCAAATGCATTCATTTTGCTGGGGTCAGACCCCTTGTCTTGGTAAAGCCCCCTTCCAGAAGCTCACCCTCAGGGTCTGCTGCCTGGAGGAGGGGAGCCCTAGGACTCACAGAGCCCCTCTGTGAATGTCCAAATCTGCTCCTCCTCATTCGTTCCATGCACTCTGGTTCCCTCTCACTCCTTCTCTACCAGCCTCAGTTTCTGTGACTGTGAAGTTAAGTCACCATGAGGACTAATGGAAATGCATCAAGCACCTATCCCAGGACGGCTTGATGAATGCCACCCTACCCAGCCTGAAGGAAAACAGAGCCAAGTTTGACCCTGCTGCCTGGAGACTTGGAGTGGAGCCCAAGGGCACCCAGGGGCACCCGGTGGCTCTTGCAGCTGCTGCTGGTTATCAGCGGCCAGTTCAGACGCCTTTCTCTCAAAGGTCAGGACAAACACATTCCATCACTTGCCAAGAAAGCCTGAAGCCTAAGGCCAAGGTCCAGTCTCTCTCTCGAACTACTGGGCAAGCCTTCTAATGAAGGTCTTCTGGCCCCCTATGTCTTTTTTCCCCCTTTTATTTTACATCATTGCCCTGGTGGGAGTAGGAAGGCCAGCATTGCTCCTGGAGAGCTGCTGTTGGATTTGAACCGTCAACCCTGTGGGTCGCAGCCCTTTACACAACCATTGTGCCACCAGGACTCGGCTTGGCCCCCCATGTCTCACAGACACACACACACAGTTCACATCCTGAAAAAGCACCCTGGCCATGATCATACCACTGCCTTGCTAAATAGCTGAGGTCCCCAGTGGTTCCCCATTGCCCAGGATGAGTAAAATATCCAAGTATGGCTTCCTACATTCCCCGGGAAGCTTCCCAGTCTGCTCTTCCTTTACCCTTCCTTCAAAGATGACAGAGGCTCTGCCTTGACTTGTGCTATGCTCCCAATACCCCTTCCCCAGGTCAAGGCCGTGCTTCCATGTCACCCACCATATAGGGTCAAGTTTCAATATAGACTCTCTGGGCTGGGGAAAAACACAGAACACATTTTCTCACTAGGAAAAAGCCCAAACCTCCCACCACAGCCCTGATTCCAACTCATGGGACCCTCTGGGACAGAGCCAATGAACGCAGGCTGCCTCATCTTGGTCCCAGCAGGCAGCTGGTAGGTTCAAACTGCTGACCTTTCCGTTAGTCTCGAGGCATTTAATCACTGTCCTGTGAGGACTCCTCCAGACACTGAAAACAGTCACCACTGATGATTCCCCAACAAGGTCCTTTGTATCAGGTTTGCACTGACTCCTGTCAACATCTCCCAGAAGTGCTACCAACAGCTATGGTTAAAGCCCCATCTGAGCACTTCCAGCCCCAGGTGCTGCAGCCTGCTTGGGGTAGTGGTTATGTGTTCGCTGCTAACCACACAATCAGCAGGCTGAAATCACCAGTCAGTCTGGGGGAGGATGAGGCTTTCTGCTTCCTTCAAGAGTCAGTGTCTCTCTTTTCCTGAGAGTGTTGCGATGACTGAGAAGCCACTTGATGGCAGTGAGTTTGGCTTTTGATGTCCCGGGATGTCCCTGGGGGACGCAAATGGCTCATACTCAACAACTAACCTCACTCTTGGGAGGATCAAAGTCGGCCAGCAGCACCACCAGGGAAAGAGCTGGCGGTGTGCCTCCATCGAGATGGGGTTGCCCTCCTCTCTCTATCCCTTGGGGCAGCCAGGACTCGGAAGCAACTTAACCACTAGCAGGCTTGTGAGGAGTCCTTGGGTGGATCCGTGGTTCACGTGCTTAACAGCTACAGAAAGTCAAAAGGGCAAGTCTATCCCGAGCTCAGAAGACAGGTCTAGTGGGGGGAAGGCCAGGGAAGGAACCCCTGACAACCCTACATCGTCGTAGCAACAGTTTTCCCTAACACACACACAAGAAGTCACACCATCCTGTCTTTCTCCTGGAGAGGATGGAGTTAGCTTTCTCGGGTCTCATAGCCCACTGCCCTCCCAGATGTCTAAATCCCTCCTTTCGCTTTGCAAATTTGTTTCACACAAATGTGAATTTCATTAGCTGAAAAGGTCCACGATACACGATGAAGGTTTAACAGATAAAAACTCTATGCTTGTGTGTGTTTCCCCCAAAGAATTATATTCATATCACATTGCTCCAAGCCCCAGACTGCCTCTAAAAACTGTACTATAAACTCCACAATTTTTCAATTACTTTTGGTCCAGACCGGCAACAATAAAAATGCTTAACTTAAAAAAAAAAAAAAGTATTTATGTATCACGGCAGTACACACGTGAATTTATTTGGTTTTATTCCTGGGATTTATTTGAATTCTCCAGCTATTTATTTTGTGACCCCCCACCCCCACCCCTAACTGCTTCCTGCTAGAACAACAATTTACTTTATCAAATCCATGCCGGTGCTTTGAAAGGAAAGAGCAGCGGCAGCCCAAGGTATTGTGCCTGACCTTCACAAAGTCAACACCGACGGGTCCTGGAAGGTAAGGAGTAGCCCGAGGGAGGGAGGGAGCTCAGCAAGGCTGGCCTCAGAATGCAGCTCCGGGGCGGAGGAGGCCTGCGGATCTCCGTTCTGCCTTAGATATGGCAGCTGCTCTTTTGGGGGTTGGTGGCACTGGGAGGGGCTAGATAGGGACCGCAGCCATCTTCATTCCACAGCCTAAACATGTGAACTGTGGCCAAGTTGGCTACACACAGCCGCAGAGAAGCCAGCAGCCCAAGATGAATTGTCTGCTTTTAAAGCTCCACACACTGTGATGAATCTTGTTAGGCTGTTTTGACACCCAGCTCACCGCAGCCTCTGTGGTGCCTAGGAGCCAAAGCGTTGCTAATAAACTCAGGGAGAGAACAGACCCCGGTACCTTGGCTTGCACTAGGCCTCCAGCTCTTGTTTTTAATGGTGTTCACAGGATAAACCTGTAAAACACATGTTTCTAAGGACAATAAAACACATATAAAAGAGCTTTGTAGTTAGACCCATTAACCAGCGGCTGCCAAGCTGACTGACTCAAGGCGATCCTGTCAATCAGAGGAGGGCGATGTGCCACCAACTTTTCCATAGCTGACTTTGATTTGGGGGGAGGTGCAATTACCAGGCCTTTCTTCCAAGACACCCCTAAGATAAGGTGACCAGACGTCCCGCTTTTTAACAAGTTAACAAGGTTCCGCAGCATTTTAAAATTAAAATAGATTGCAGTACTATTTTTGTGTTCTATGAAAATTTTTATTGTTCCATATAGACCAAATTTTTAATCAAGAGTCCCCCCCTCCCCCCGCCCCCGGATAATGGTGTCCAGCTTAAAATCTGGTCACTTTACCCTAAGAGGACTCAACCCTCCACCCCCCACCCCCTTCCACTCCCGATCTTCTTGTTAGTGGTCTACAGATGTGTGTGGGTTAATGGTCTGAACTCTGTTCCCTGCTAGTCCTGGAAGGAAATCCACACCTCAAAGCCTCTCCCCTTCCTCCTCTGTTCAATGGGAAGAGTGAAATGTGATTTGGGTAGTGGTGATGTAACAAGTGAGTCTGGTACACGACATATGAGGGAAGTGCAGATGACACAGACCATGCCCTCAGGCTTCGTACAGTCTAGACGAAAATCCACAGGGGAAATCACTTCCAGGTCGGAAGTGACTTCTATTAAAAAAAAAAAAGTTCAAGGCAAACCACCCCGGTCATCCCAGCAGGACTTGGAGCACACAGTCACGCTCAGTAAATCCGGTACGGTGTGGGTGAGGGCGTAGGGTGTCAACTGAGAGAGCGCGGTCAAGAAAGAGAACCGTCTATTCTTTTGCCCTCTTTCAAACTGGGAACAATCCCAATGCTGTTTCTCTCTTGCTGGCCTAAGGCTTGGGGAAGGTTTCCGGTCCTTATTATGGGAATAAAGACCACAAACAGGCAAGAACTTGGATCAGAATATATTCTCTTTGTTTTCTTGAAAGGCATGAAGATAGCATTTAGAAAACCCAAAGACGTTTTTCTGTCTCTCCTACAAACTTGTGGTATTATTGAGGGGGATGCCAATCAAATCTTGACTCCGCTCCCAGAGAGAATAGCCTCAGAGCCCCTTCAGGTCATGTGAAAAGCAGCAATATTCTCCCAGTGGGTGGGCAGCTAGTGCTCAAGGGACAGAAGACCAAGGCCACTTTCATCGAAATCAAGGTCTCCATTCCCATCTATGACACCCTCTGTGATGCCAATCACAACCCTCAATGTCAACTCTTAATGGCCCTGTAGGTAGGACAGGGCAGAACCAACCCTGTGAGATTCCAAGGCTGAAATTCCCTCAGGAAGTAGAAAACGTGTCTTTCTCCCGTGGAGGGGCTGGTGGTTTGAACTGCCGACCTTGGCACTTAGCAGCCCAACTTGTAACCATTATGCCATCATCAGGACTCCTATCATCCACTATAGAACGTATCATTTCATTTTAGGAAAATCTCAGTGCTAGTCATTGAGAGCTAAAGGAGCATAAGTTATAGCTCCTGCTCTCAAGAAGCTAATTAATATTTTAAGGAAGAAAGTCAAGCATGTTAACACATTCCCAACGTGTCAACTGACGTATATATGAAGTCCCATCCCCATTTCCCCTCTTCCCCCCCCCCCCGACCCCTCAAAAAAACAAACACCTCACTGCCATCAGATCGTGTCAACTCATCGAGGCCCTTTAGGGCAGGGTAGAACTGTCCCTCCCTCTCAGTGTCCATGATTAGAACTCTAAGGTGGGTAGAAGTCCCTTTCTCCAGAGGAGTGGCTGATGGTTTGGAATTTCAGACCGTGTGATTGCAGTACTAAGAAGAACCTCTAAGCCCAAGGCGCAGTTTTACAGGATCAAACAGATGAGCCACGTTCTCAACCTCTGGGTCGCAACCCCCTTGGGAGTCGAACAACCCTTTCACAGGGGTCGCCTGATTCATAACAGTTATGAAACAACAACCGAAATCATTGTATGGTTTGGGGGCACCCCCATATGAGAAACTGCATTAAAGAGTTCCGAACCCCTCGACTAGAGAGTATTGCCAAAATTACTCTGCAAGGGGCTGGACAGGGTGCAACAGACCCGAGTTTAAATCCGGGTACGTCCTACAGAAACCCGGTCAGTAAACAGAGAAAGAGGGTGGATTGTGAAGCAACAGAGGGAAGCTCAGCAATTCTCATACCCTAGGAGAGGGCTGGGGGACGGCTTTGTTGGGAAGAATCAAGACTTCCGCACTAGCTAACGTTCACTGAATGCTTACCAGGCACACACTTATGCAAAATGTCTAATTAAAAGGCTGGAGCCCAAACCCTGGGGTTTAGATTCATCTAGAAGAGTGGGGCAATACAAATAGTTTGCCGTGTTGGATCAGGAGGCTGTGGTGTGCACACAGACCAGACACACACACACACACACACACACACACACACACACACCCTGTATGGTAGTCCAGATCAGACTCAAGCATTGCTCTCTCTTTCTCGTAATCCATGTTCAGTGACCTTCCAATGCCTCCAGGGACCTCTCGGGCTGTTTAGGCTGCAGAGGAGGCGAAATACGAACTGACGGACAAACACTTAATGGGCAGAAAATCAAAGCATGAAGAAAGGCCCCTGTGTTGGGTTCAGGGCTTTGAAACTTTTCAGACTTTGAAAAACTAACACTTGAGCAGGTTGGGCGGTTTGGGGGTGGGGTGTACAAAAACAGAGGCTAAGTTTCCATGGCCCACCCATTGATAAAGTCATGTGGGAAGTGTTACCAAAGTGACCCAGCCCCAAAGCTCCGCTCCTTTGGGCCACAGCTTCACGTTTGCACAAAGGAAACAACACAACCCAGTTTTCTCCAATGGAGAAAGCTTAAGATGGGGGGCATGGGTAGGAGAGCAGGGTGGTGGTGGTGGTGGTGGTGAATCAGAAATCCTTTCACCTATGCTTGCTTAAAATCGGAGTCTCAGGGAGTGGTTTCCCCTCTCCTCAAAACACCAAGCCCTGCACACGCCTTTCCCAGTCATCTGATTTCCCCCTTAAAGCTGAGCTGTGCTGTCCTTCGAAGACAAAACTCCACGATCTGCCAGAGTGCTAAGCAAATGAACATCAGCAGAAAGTCCACAGAGCTACTCACAGTCCACTGCTGGACACAGCAGACGCATGCAGAGCTCTCAGCCACTGCTATCGCTGTAGAGCACCGCCCCGTTTCCACTCAGTGACCCCCAGTGCCTGGGAGAAGCGCTGACAGGGTTGGGGGGGGGCGCAATTCGAAACCCCAACATTTCCATTAACAACTGAGCAAGGAACCATTGTTACCCACTGGGCTCTCGCATCATGCACTGTCACCTGTCAGGGTGACTATGGTTGAGACTTTACGTCTCACTTCCAGGGTGTCCTACTAAGGGAAAAAGGACATCACGCTCCCTGGGTAAAGGAGAAGGGCAGCAAAGAGGAAGGACGATGGCAGCAATGGGCTGACAGCTAACGAGGGTGAGGAGAGCGCCGGGCGTGGAGCACGGGGTCACTTTGAGTCGGAGCCCACTCCACAGCACCTCTCACAGTGCTTATCAGGCCAGTAGTCTAGAAAGGGGGGAAAAGCAAAACACAAAATCCCTGAGGCTCAGTTCACCCCAAGTGCAGAATCTGGCATATGGCACCAATTTGAGCGGGATGTGAGAAGCCTCACTCCGCAGCCCTGCGCCTCCGACTTCAAGGGAGTTAAGTCCACTGCCCAGGCCGGAATTCATTTATTTCACCTCTCCAACGGCAATGAAAAGCCAAGTGTTAGTAGCTTCGTCTACATTCCCTAGCGAAACGGCAGTCGGATGCTTTGCAGCTTCTCCCAAGTCTCCAGGGGAGTAGATAGGTCCCTGGGATTTGAACCCACGTCTTGTCTTCCTTGGGGCTCGGGTCCCCCCCCGCCCCCCCACCCCCCCTGCATGAGCTGACTGTGCCATTCTTTATAAATGCACTCCCTGTGGAAGTATGACCCAGTTTTTTGTGTGTTTGCTTTTTTTTTAATCACTTAAGGTCAGCATGGTCAGCCCAACTACTACTTAGAGGTTCAAAACACAAATATTGATGCTGCTTGTAAGTGACAGGGTTTCTATTTAAAGTAATTAATTGCTACTGGCCTTGGAAGTGCGTAAACTTTCTTGGGTTTATGATACTTGTCCAGATTTTCAGTCTGGACACAATCCAGAGGAGACCAAAATGAAGTTTACTATGCAGGCCTTCCCCACCTCTGAAACGGGAAACACTTGCTGTTGGCCGCTGTGAACACGCGGCATTCTGGGTTCAGAGATTTCCCCCGACACATGCTCATTCTTCAGGAACTGCAAGCTCCGGGCTCTTTCTGCACACAAGCCCACGCTGAGCTGACGCCAGAGGCAGGCACCCACGTTTCCTGACCCTCGGCCGAAGCTCCAGAGAGAGAGCAAGTGAGTGTCGTGCCCTCCAAGAGCTGCTGGGAGACACTGAGATGAACAAGGAACTGGTCTGCCTCTGGCTTCTCTCGCAGCTTTCAGGGCAAACGGAAGTTTAGTGTGTTCTAACCCCGGTGTGAAAAAGTGCTTTCTTCTATGCAAGTGCTTCCAATGAAAACATTTTATTCATGCAAGTAATTAATATCTGGTTGTTTGGGCCATCGGAGTTAATTTTTGAAGAGAGAGGTTGCCACATTCACCCACAATGCAAAAGCAAACTGACCTATGATCTATGGTTCTTGACTCTCTTCCCTTTCCTCGGGCAAGCTCCAGCTCTCCTTCATCACCTATATTTCACAAACTCGAGAGGACTCACAATCCCTCCGCTCCAGCTAAAGCTCTGAGCCGCTTCCCCATCACCCTTTCCCACTGTGGTCTCACTTTGCAGAAAGGAGAGGAATATGCCATGCCACGGCTGGGTACCTGCGAGGCACCGGAAACTTTAAATACATCACCTGATTCCCCTTCCAAGCAAATCCTCCAAATTCTTAACATACAGCCAGAGAAGGAAGAACCGGAGAGACTGAATAGTAGCTCTTGAAGAAAAAGCCTCAGGGTCCACCTTCCTGATCAGATTCATAACGGAACTATAGGACAGAACCATCTGGCTCTACTGTTAACCCAGAACTGGGACCCGTTAGCCTTTCTTGGGGAGCCCACGTGGGTGTATCTGCACAGAAACCCGCCACCTGGAAAGTCCGCGACAATATTCTAGAAAAGGTCTGTTGATCTGGATTTATACAGATACCGGCACTCTCTCCACCTCACTTTCCTCTATGCTCCAAATGTGCCCACCTGTGTGATCTGGCTTTCCCGAGTGGAGACACAGCAGGAACCATACTTTGCTGTGTGCTTACATAAAGGATCTTACTGACAATCACAACTCTGGAGATGTTTCTATCATCTCGTTTGTCGGACGTTGTTCTTACTGATCGGTACTTAGGCACAAAGTTGCTTCTGACCCGCAGTGTGACCCAAGGTACAAAGAAACAATCCGCCACCCTCACACTTGATGTCATGCTTGAGCCCACTGTGGCAGCCCCAGTGTCCATTCACATCCACCTTGCTGAGTGGCTTCCTCTTTTTCATGGACCCTCTATTTGACCAAGCTTGAGAACCCTTTGCAGGAGCTGGTCTCTCCTGTTTGTATGACCGAAGTACATACAGCACAGGTGCACTCTGGGTCAACTTGCACCTGTGTGAATGTGTAGGGAGGGAATCCAACCATTTGACTGATGCATCCGTGGAAGCGTGGCCTTTTTTTGGGGGGGGGCATCACTGCCCTCTGGTGGTGGGAGTAGGAGGCCCATCCTTTCCTCCTGTGGAGTTGGAATTGAACCTCCATCCCAGCAGGCCGCAGCCCCGCGAATAACCACTACGCCACTGGGGCTCAGCGCCCCCCCCCTTTTTTTTTTTGAGGCATGGCCTTTTTATGAGAGATACGGGGAACTTCTCCTTCCTCTCCAGCCCTTTGCCTTCTTCCTTGCTGGGACTGTGTGTCTGCATTCAGGGGCAGCCCCACGTGGACTGCTGACTCTGAGAACCAGACTGGGAGCCTGTTTCTACTGATCAGCACCCACTAGCCTGAGCCTGTTCCACGTTTCTGTCATTTCTCTGCAACATCATGAATCTGAATAGGACTCTGCTAGATTCAAGGTCTGGGCTGGGATGCTTTCTTTATATAAAGTTATTCCCAATATAAAGTTATTTCTTATACATGTGTGTCACAGGTTTTATTTTGTGAGACAACCCGGCTTGACACAACTTCTAAAGAGCCCTTGGGCTGTACTACAGCTTTAAGTATGGACTACCTACAATAATCCTACATTGGAGCAAAAACACCAAAAATGAAAAGCAAAACAAAACCCTGCAGTTGTCAAGACATCTATTGAGCTGGCCTCTACAATCAGCACCCTTGCAAAGAAATCAAATTGGCTATTGCAGTGGGCAAGTCTGCTACCAAAGAGCTCTCGAGCGTGTTAAAAGCAAAGGTTTAACACAAGTCTTTGCTTGAAGACTAAAGTGTGTCTGATCAGGGCCAAGGTACTTTCCATTTTGCTCATGGAATCCTTCAATACTGCAACTTTAGGCTAGAATTTCTTCTTGTTTCAGCTTGAAAACTGTGGAGCATGTTTCTTCTCTTTTGGGTTCCTACCTCCAGGTCTTTGCATTCTCCTGTGCCCCCCATTCACACCTCCACTTGAAATCTGTTCAGCTCTTGCATTTCATTTCTCCCAGTCCCTTTAGTTGCTCCGTGTTCCCGAGCAAGTGTCATCATCCCCTCTACCATCCACCACGGTCATTTTCTCCTCCTCTCTCTCTTCCATGACCTCTTGCTTTCTTCCTGTAGGATGCCCTTGCTGCCATCTCACAGCTCATCTGATCTTTCATCTGGGAGTTACTCAAGATTGTATTTTGGCTCTCCTGTACTTGTTCTAATTTCCTTCACCTTCCACTTGAACTCTTAGCTGTTCATTTGATAGTCTGTCCAGCACTTAGCCCCTGGATTTATTATCACCAATGATATTAAAGTTCTCCATCATCTTTTCCCATGCCGCTCTGGCTCCTGGATATTCCATTTGGCCAGTTTGCAGCTTATGTTGCTGAAAAAAAAATGGTCTTAAAATGGCCTAAGTAGAAGGAGGATGTTTTCAGAGCGATGAAGGCAACAAATGTGCAAATGTGGTCTGCATACAATTGACGTATGTCTTGATCGTCATAAGAGTTGTCTGAGCTCCCAATAAAAGGATTTTTTTTTGGGGGGGGGGCATCACTGCTCTCCAGTGGTGGGAGTAGGAGGCCCAGCCCCACTGCTGGAATTGAACCTCCGTCCCTGTGGGCCGCAGTCCCGCACACAACCACTACGCCACCGGGGCTGAGCCCCAAGGTTTTTTTTTTTAAATGGTCCTTACACTGAAGAAATCATTGGTCTTATGATTTACTCAGTCTCTGTTACTCAGTCTCCAGTTGTGTCTATCACCATGCCATATTTTCCAACCAAGTACCATGCCTTTTTGTATCCAACTTTCACACATCATTCACAAGTTATGATCAATGCACCTTGGTTGTATTTTTGATCAACTTCAGACTACAGAAGTTGATATAAATCTACAAGTTTCCCATCTTTGGCCCTAGCAGCTAATGCATAAATGTAAATAGTAATAGTAACCGGTCTTCCTTGTAGGTAGGCAGATATATGTTAGCAGTGTCAAATCACTGTGTTTCTGGACAGGTCTTGTAAGCTGGTTGTTTGTTTGTTTTGATTATTTAATAAGATGTCACTCCTCTGCTACCATCAACTCAAAATTGTGACCATAAAATTGTCTGATTCAAAATGACCAATACTGCTCCATTTTAGCAATGTCAATGCATAGAATGTCTCTCTTCAAGCACTCCATTTCAATTTTTGACCACTTCCAATATTCCTTGACTCACCCTTGGCACATTCCCCATTCTGATTATTAAGGCATGCCTGCAGCTGTTTCTTCTCATGCCCAGCCATGCCACACCTTGAAAGCTTTACTCCATCAACATCATTAAAGGTCAACTTTACTTTGACAAGGCAGCTCTTCTTCCCCAGTTGTATCTGGAGTGCTCTTAACCGAGGGTAAAAAGAGCCAGCTGGCAAAGTTCTGCACACTCCTCAGGAGTTAAGCCTCCTATGAAAGACCCACCTACCACGTGACCCTCTGTGGCTGTATCAGTAGCTCCTTTCTTTGTTTCAACTTACCCATGAACTCATGAATCAGGCAGACAGAACTTCTTACCCCATTTCTATCACCTGCTTGCTGTGCGACCTTGGGCAAGTCAATTTACCTCTCTGATCTTCATCTTCAGCATCTTACATTTGACTTTGCAAAATGGTGCCTAGGTCATAGCGCTCCCAAATAGGACTAATGGAATATAGTTTATAATGCATCCAGCAATTTCCTGATTCAGTAGATGATAGTTCTTCCTCTCCCATGTGACAGAAAGAAAATGAAAGTTTCTAAGCCAGGGTAAAACAGTGGGCCTGCCAAACATTCCCCTACTGCAATCTTGTCACAAGGGGAAGACATGATCATAAAATATTGTCATTGTAGAGATAGCTTTGGCTGATGTAAGCACATGTGGCTCTGACAGCGATGGGCAGGTCTTTGCCTCCTGACTCAGGGAAGAAATATCACAATAAGAACCGCGCCATACATGCTGAAAAGATCACATGAAGGCCACATGGGAGGCAAATCTAATATAAGAGTGAAGAAAACATTTCTTTTGAATTCTCCAATAGTTAAACATTCATCCATCAGCATTAGTCTCTCATCCAAGTTATGTATCCCAGGTATACACACAAATCAAAGTACTCACGCAGCAGTAAGATAAACAACATGTGGACTGGCAGAACATCAGGCACCTGGGGGTGGGGGTGAAAGTTTGAGATGATGCAAGGGCCAGACTAGATCCAGACACCAAACCCGAAGTGAAGGGTTGACGCATGATTGGAGCCTCTGAGCAAACAAAATCATGTTGCAAAACAGCCCCAGGTATCAGGGCACTCCAAGTTCCACAGACCAACCCCAAGGTGAAAGGTCACAAGTTGTCAGCGTATCGTCAAATCCAGCCTCTGTTTGGCCCACCCAGGGTTTAACATGTTTTAAAGTAGTTGCTAACATTTAATAAGAGGTCTCATATAACATGCCGGTTGCCAGCTTCTCTTGGAAAATGAGCAGTGCAGCCAGTCACACTAAGCACCTTGCTTCAGATGGAGGCTGGGTTCTCCAGGACACCTCCAGTCCTTAATTTCTCTTTGCTACAAAGGCTGCACGTCAGTAAACGATGAGGTCGAAACTTTCCATTTTCTCACACCTGGCCCACCAGAGTTGTTTGTGGCAGCCACTCGGCCCAACAGATATCTGACTTTGCGAACCTTCACTGGAAGCCTAGATGGTGTCGTGGTTATAGGTTGGACTGCGATCTGCATGGTTGGCAGTTCAAACCACCAGCAGTTCCCAGGGAGGAAGACTGGGTTTTCTACTCCCACTAACCATGACCAGTTACCATCTTGGACACCTACAGGGGGTTGCTCTGAGTCAGCCTTGACTCGATGGCAGTGAGTTTGGTTATTTTGGTCATGGACGCTCCAAAGAGCCCTCGTGCTACAGTGATTGACTGCTCAGCTGCTAGCCAAAGTCAATGTGATCGTGACATAACCTGGTGTCCACTTGAGGATATTAAGAGAGAAGGGATGCAGGTTAGCCTGTCAATCAGGTCACAGCTTGAGGACCTCATGTGGCAGTCATGTGCTTATGTTAATTTTATGATTGAGACGTGGGGGCGGCCTCTGGCCTGTTGATCTGGAGATGGCCATTGAGTGGCCAGTGAGGCCTCTATGTGGGCATGGCTTTCACCTGAGACTCCTGGGAAATCTCATGATATTTCCCTCGTGAAGATGAGAAGCTATCTCCCCCAGTTATTGGGAGTTAGTTTCAGAGACAATTAATCACGGGTAAGACAAGCTGGCAGCATTCGAGAAGCTGGAGGAGCCGGCGGAGAGACCACACAGCTTTGCTCTGATGGAGCCAGACCTCTGAAGCTGGGGCGGCCAGATGGAGACCTCTGCCAGCAATGAGTTGCTTCTGCTGTTGATGGACTCTGAGCCCTGGAGGCGAGGTGCCCTGCCAGCACGGGATTCTGCACCCACTGCCCTATGACTTCGTGAGTCGGAAGGAGACTTTATAGACTGATTCCGGGCATGTGGGTTAATAACGGACTTATGACTTTGAACTGCACTGGGCTGGGATGCTTTCTCCATGTCCCATTCCCTTTGTATATAAACCTTTTCCTTATACCTACATACGTGTCTCTGAAATGTGTTCCTGTAGTCTACCCGGACTAACACTCCCCATTTGGAGTGTTATTCCCATTTATCTCCCCAATGGAGATAAAGAGCTCACTGGAGGCCAGACACACTCCCTCTGTGAGGCATTCCTGTTGACAAGCACACGGAGCTACACTGATACAGCCAAAGCCCTGGAACTGGAAGAGCCAGGTGGAGACCCACGCCAGGCCTGAGATGCTTCCATTACCACTGGATCCACAAGACTTTCCAAGAGGAGTTTATGGGCTAGAATGGACATGTGGGGTACTATAGATTTGTGGACTTAATCAGGACTGGGCTAGGATGTTTTCTTAATGTACAATTGCTCTTTGATATAAAGTTCTCTCTTATACATGAGTGCCTCTGGATTTGTTTTTCTAAGCAACCCAGTCTAATGCAGTCAGCAGTTTGACCTGCCAGCTGTGCATGGGGGAAATATGTGGCCTACTGCTTTTGCAAAGACTCATTGCCTTGGAAACCCAATGGGACAACTCTTCTCTGTCCCAGAGGGTCACCAAGAGTAAGAATTGACTTGAGGGCAAGATGTATTCCTGCTCCAGGTGAATGAAAGAGCTTTGGAGATACTCTAGAGTAAGGTCAGTGGTTCAAACACGGAAGCCACTCCTCAAATGACAGGTGAGGCTATCTGTTCCCATCAAGAGTTGAAGTCTTGTAAACTATGTGTGTTCATTATGAGGTAGCATTGACTCAATGGCAGGAGGGATCATTTCGTTTTGGATGAACTGATAAAACCAGAAACAACCAACTTTTGATGCAACACTGTCCTCTAAGGTCACTAACAGTCCTCTTAGTTTCAGTAATGTTGGCTAGAATTCATGTCAGTCATCTCTATCAAGGGACAAAATGTTCCCCCATTTTCTATGCCACCTTCATGATTACTGGTGTGTTTGGGGTTATGGTTGTGGTATTCTTTGGTAACTTCTGACCTTCTAGTACTATGATAGACAATAATCTGTTGTCATCCCTACTATTAACTGGCTAATATTTTTAAGTAGATCACCAGTCCTGTCTTTTAGTCTAAAAGAGCTACTGAAAACTGTTTATCATGAGTATTTAAAATACTGTATTCCTGACACCACTTCCAACATCATAGAAACATGCATGTCACTAAAGTTTGTCAAAATGATGGGATGTGGGGCTGAGCCCTGGTGGCATAGTGGTTGAGTGCGGGACTGCGACCCATTGGCTTGGTGGTTCAAATCCAGCAGCAACTCTACAGGAGCAAGGCTGGGTAGCTCCCACGACCACCCGAGGGCAGTGATGCCCCCAAAACAAAACAAAACAAAATGACAGGATGTGGTGGATAGTCAAAACAATTGTGTGTGTGTGTGTGTGTGTGTTTGTGTGTGTGTGTAATCAACTGTAAGACTAAGCCTCCTATCTGTGTTTTTAGTTACAGTGGAACCAGTGAGAGCCAGAACTCAATAGTACTGCCTTGTTTCGACAGGTCTCACACATTTCCCAGCATTTACAGGGTGTGAAGTCTGACCACTTTTATATCACTCTTCCTGGTGGATAATACTTGAGTTTTCCATTTCTGATAGGTTTCCAGCTTGTGAGTTCTAGCTTTCGCAGCTTCTAATGTACATCCAAGAATTCTATCAAGCCATGGTTCCAAGGCAGCTAGTAATGTTCCTAATTTCACTCAAAAGAAACTGAAGCTCAAAAGTTTGGTGATTTGCTAAAGATGACACAACCAGTCAAAGAAGTCAGGACCCCTTATAAGAGTCAGAGGTCTTGGCACTTTTACTCCATGTAGCTGGTGGTAGACCCAGAATCGTGTCTGCTCTGTTTGCCAGTGAAACATCGTGTGAGTCTTACTAAATGGTGCTCTTGCTTCAGAGGACATGTATCATACATCTCTGTGTGACACTAAGCGGCATTATCAGAGTTCTATTTTTAAAGGGAAGAGTGATTTAAAACAAAAACAACAGCAGCCTCTTCCTGATAGAATCTCACTAATTAAAAGCCAGGTGAGAAGACACTTAAGGAATTAAAGTCCATCAGATATTTGCTGCCATTACAAATCTAAATTGACATAAGCACATGCTAGTGATAAAACTTTGGAAATAACAGAGATCTTAGATGTCATTTATCCTATTTAATAGATGAAAAGTCTGAGACCCACGACACTGTCACTGTAATCATTGCTTTACTGTTTCTCTCTTCTGTTGACTGACTCTGGTCAGAAAAGCTTTCCTATCAGATTCAGCTTTGTAGCCTCACCACACACAAAAAATTTCCTGGCATTTAGTGGGAATTCAACAAATGTGTATTAAATAAACAAATATTAAAAAGACTTGGCCCAAGTCCCTAATTAGTTACGTAATTTGGGACATGTCTAAGCTTCAATTTCTTCAACTGCAAATCCTGCCCTCCCAACCTCCCAACGTCGCTGCAGAAGCATCTGGAACATCCCGGCTATCTATCTCCACAGAGTATTGTTAAAATCTCAATATGGCCTCAGAAGTGAAGTACTCTCTATGACCCGTGGACCCTCCCTTTTCTTCCTTCCAAACTGCAATCTCCCTCACCTCTCCAAGCCTGCTTTCCTAAGAAGCCTCCCAAAGCGAGCAATACCACACACCCATTACTGCCACCAGGAATTCCTTCCAGGGAACCCAAACCTGAGTCAAGCCTCCCACGGCTGCCTGGGTCTGGTGACATCAGGATCCTTCTTCAAAGCTTGCCAAGGGAATTGTTGGCGCTATTTGCACGATGCCCTAACAGATGCGGAGAAGGGTGCTGCCCAACGATTCAGGGGCTGCAACCCCAAGCCAGTCGGAGTGCCCCCGTGGGGAAGGTTTCCATTTCTGGAGTCCATCTCCTCATCATTCCGGGCCTCCGCCCCAAGCAGCACAGACTTCAAGAAAGCAGCAGGGAACTGGGTTTGAAAACCCGTTTTGCCACTTAGCAATCTCTGTGATCTTCGGGCAAGTTGCTCAACGTCGGGATCCCAGCCCGCTCACGGGTGGAGAGACCACGCTGAAATCCACCGGGAGCGGTGAGGCTGAAATGCCATTGTGTCGGTATTTAACACAGATCAGTCCTGAACATGGACTATCCAGCTGTCTTGTTTAACACTGCAGCTCTCCCACCTCCCCGTCCTGAAAATCTACTATCCAATTGTCTTGTTTACCTAATGTCAATCAACTGGCTTGACAGGTTTCCTCCCTCAGGTGGCCGGGCAACCAAGACAGGGCTGTGTCACCGCAGACCAGTGCTGCCACTCCAGTGGAGCAGGCCTGGCGCAAAGACGGGGTGCTTGGAGGTGGGGGAGGGAAGACAGTGCTCCCAGCAGGCCCTGCGCCCCGTCCCAGCCCTGTCAATGCTCCTGCTGTACAACGCGGCAACCTTCTTCCAGGCTGACAGCAGCCACCTGCACAAATAATCCTGGGATGTAATTTTGTAACCAAATCCAAGCCCTGAAAACTGAAAAGCTTGAAGTCCGAAATAATCCCTTTGACCTTCTGCCTAAACACTCACTAATCACTTTTTAATTTGTAGTTTATTTCCTCTCTCGGTGCTGTCTTTCAGGGCCGCACTTTCATCTTAGACGTGTCCAGGGAGTGCCTGGCGTCACACAACGCCTGATTCAAGCACCAGGCAAGCCTCTTTCCCAGACATCCAAGGCTTGGCTTGGGCCACCCTCCACCCAGTTTCCAAAAGACACGGGGCGGCAGGAGAGCACAGGGGAGAGAAAGCCGCTTTCAAAGAGGAAACTCCTCACAGAAAAGCTCAGGAGTTTCCGAAAGTAAGGAGATGCGGTCCCCGCCCTCCATGAATGCATACTCTGGGGACAACTGCCCATAATGAAACCTGAAAGGAACTGCCATAAAGCCATTTCTGAAGTGCTCTGAAGCACTGGGAAGGACCCAGCATATACTCTATAGCATATGACCTGGGAGCCTGTTTATTGACTTGCTCAATACATGTGTGGCACAAATTTCACACTGCCATAGCCATGCCAATGATGTCGTCAGTGTCATACCCCCAACATTAAATTCCAGAACTAGTTTTTTCCAAACACGAAGTTCACAAGACGGCTGCTCTGTTTCCTGTTCATCTGACCCACCTGTGAAGCCTATGGACAGAGAAGAAGCATCGTCTGAGGAAGCCCATCGAGTCCCAGGGTGTCAGTGCTGAAAGTGGTCCGTGAGGGGGAAAGAAACTACTCGTTTTAAAAATTGTTCGACCCAGAGCGGTCTTTCTTTATTTCAGTAGATAGGTGGCGGAGGTTTCTGGTTTAACCCTCACTTCAGATTAAGGTCAAATAAAATAAATTGAAGTCTTAACAGAAAAGTGTGGGGACTCGGAGCCGTGGTACTTCTGAGTGTCGGTTTGGTCCAGTTGGCGAGCCTTTCATAGGCGTGTTTGGGGAAGCACTAAGGTTGAAGGCTTGGACCCCACCAGAGGTGACTCGGAAGAAAGGCCCGGCAATCGGCTTCTCAGAGGCCACACACTTGAAAACCCCGCCCTGAAACACCAGACTGCACTGACGTGGCACTGGCTCCCTGGCCTCTGGTTTGGTTTGGGTTTTTCCTACAGGATTCTGGGAGCCTGGGGCAATCTAAGCCAGGTCAGCCACTATCTTAGAGTAAACCGACCTCCACCTAGCTTTTCCATTGACTGAAGAAATGGGTGTCCAAGGGCAATAAGTCCCCGTCTATTAGAGTTTCACCCGATGTTCCAAGGGTTTTTCTAACATCAGGGCTTTTCATTTTCATCTGAGGGCATGTGCAGTGTGCAGTGTTCTTCCCTCCACACACAAGGCTGAATCTCCATGGCAGGCATACTTGTGGGACAGAGATCGTCCCCACCTGCCTCCTGACCAGACTGGGACAACTGGAGAGGCACTCGCTTTAAGAGAGGCAGAGGCTGAGTGGTGGAGTCCAGGCCTCCAAAATGGAAAGATGTCATTTAGGAGATTAACGATAGAAGCCTCCTCAAAGATGCAAAGTTTGGGATGCACACTGAAAGACTAGCACCTCAAATGCCTTAAAAAAAAAAAAAACTGGAAAAAAGCAAAAAAAAAGAAAATAATCTTCTGACTGCCAGAGTCTTGAGAGCCGAAAGCCTCCCTCCCGTGGAGCGGCTGGGGGTTTCAAACTGGTGAACTTGCAGTGAGCAGCCCAGGGTGTAACTACCACGCCACCAGGGAACCAGCAAAAATGCAGAGCCGGGAGCATGCTGAGAGTGAGCAATAAACTACGCACCACTCTAGGTACTTCATAGGTGTATCCCCTTATTCTTTCCTGGAGTGATCCCTTTCGGGTAAGCAGCTGAGGCTCACTATGACCAAGGCTGGAGCTGCAAGGTCACTGGATCTAAGAGCAGCCAAGAAGGCAGTGGTCCAGGATTGGGCTGGCTTAGGGCCCCCCCACCCCCCGCTTCTTTTGACTGGCAATGAGAAGACCAAACCCCAACCCACTGCCACAAGGACCAACCCCACCGTGGGTGCTGAGGCCGGAAAGCCTGTCCTCATCCTGCACAGTTGGCTGGGGGGCTTGGAGCACTGACCTTGTGGTGGGAGCTGCTCACGCACTAGCCGGCCCGCACCCTGTGGAGGGAAAGCAGGCCCTCGGAGGCCCCCTCCAGGGTGTTGGCAGCCCGCCTCCCCCCACCAGGGTTGGGATGAACAAACGGAGGGCTGGCTGCAGTTGGCTTCTCTGGGAGGTTTGCTATAGGGATCAATTGTTCCAGGGGGAGACTGCTCAGCCAAAATCCCCAGGAAGCCACCACTCTGTGATGCGTTTTTTTCAGGCATTGAGAGAAAAGTTCTTGGATGTTTCCTTTTTGGTTCTAGAAGCCAGGCCCTTAATCCTCGCAAAGCAGCAAGGAGCCTGTTTCCTTCAGAGGGACACAAAGCCTACAGTCCTTCTTCCAAATAAAAACAGAAAATTTAAAAACCTCCCAACTTCCCCTTTATTACAGCCTCTCAAAACGTCTCAGGAAATGTGGGGATCAGGGAGCGGGTGGAAGTGGGGCTGGCTCCTCCCATCTCATCCCACCCACCTGACCCTTCTAGTGTCGTAAATTACAAAGCCCCAATGTTCTCTGTGGCCATCCAGCCCTGACATACACTCCCTGGTCCCCTCCCCCAAAGGGCTAAGTGCCCAATAACACGATTCCCCTTCACCATGGTATTGGCATGCAGACTGTGCGGTATGCATGCCTGACAGAATGGAAGGGTTTCACGGACCTCACGGCTTCCACCACAGCTACCTCCCTTTTTCGAAGTGGGCTTGAAAAGACATGGAAAGATCCCCAACTGGATGCTAATTGGAACGTGGAGCAAGGGGAGAGCGAGGCCCCCGAAATCTCTCAAAGGCCTGAGCAAGTCCCCGACCACTGCGCGGGCACTCACTCACACAGCCACGCCACTCAGCGCACAATGGGGACCCTATTGCACACTTGAAAGGGGGGGTGGGGAACAGGGGTATAAGGGGTGGGATCGACACAGGGCGGCGTATCACCTACAGAGGCCAACAGCTATTTCTGTGCCAGAAGTACACTGTAGAAAAATGGTTTCACAGCCTGTATCTATCAGATGAACACCAAGGAAGCTCAAATATAGTGTTCTGGATTTTGTTTTGTTTCCCGATGACAGGAACCTGGATGCCAAGCCTCTCCCCCTGTGCCAGGTCACAGCCCTGCCATGGTGGTGGTGGTGTTGATGGGTGCCTTTGAGCCCATTCCATGGCACAGAACACTGCCCGGTCCTGTACCACCCTCACAGACGTTCCTATGCTTGAGGTCACTGGCGCAGCCACTGCGCCAGCCCAGCTCACCCAGGGTCTTCTTCCAACCTCCTGGCTGCTCCCAGGTGAGAATGCTCCCCAAGGGCTGAGCAGGAAACGGCGTCTCTAAGCGCTCCAGGGAGCAATTCCCAAGATGATGTGCGACAAAGGCTAGACCACAGCAGGTGCACGTTCATCCTTCTTCCTTCAGGATAGGAAGTGGGGGTGGGGTGGTGGATAGATTCCTGGGAAAGGCACGAGATCCATGAGAACTATCCTATCACTCTGAGCACTGCTGGGCGGGCAAAACAGCACCCGCAGCCTCCTGCTTGCCCATCAAAAATGACAGAATGAGTCTGGAGGAATTAATTATTCAACAAACTCACCCTTCATAAATGCCTTCCAAGGGTTTGGTTTGAGGCCCCTCAGTACACTCCCTACAAAACACTGAAAGGCTAGTCCACTTCAAAAGCCACACAAAAACCCAGGCCTGCGTTTGGCAGGAGTTCCTCAGCCACTGGGTTTTTCTGTGTGTGGTTTATAATAACATGCAGACCTGATGCCAAGTCCTAATCTATTAAGGGACTGCCAATTAGCAGGAGGCTTAGAGCTGCAGGTTTGAGAACTGGGGAGCAGGTCTAATTAGGCTTGCAAATCACTTCTCTCCATCATCCCTCTCAATCTGACCCAAGGTATCCTAGCTGATTGTCCCAGACACATCCTTGCTATATCCTTAAACCCATTTCACTTCTCTCTCTCTCTTTGGCCACTCTATCTAATTGACCAGTCTTTCTGTCTGCTAGTCCTCCTGTCTTCAGGTCCTAGGCTGGACGGCTAATGCTTATTTTCACATCTTCCTTAATAGTAAAATTGGGAACGGAACACGAGTTTCATCTAGATCAGTGGTTCTCAACCTATGGGTCGTGACCCCTTTGGAGGTCGAATGACCCTTTAATAGGGGTTGCCCATTCACAAAATTACAGTTATGATGTAGCAACAAAAATAATTTTATGGTGGGGGGTGTGTGTGTGGAGTCACCACAACATGAGGAACTGCATTAAAAGGTCATGACATTAGGAAGGTGGAGAATCGCTGCTCTAGACATTGACTTTCAAATTAGGCCAACCATTAGCACTATAAGAGTATTTATTAAAAAAAAATTTTTTTTCTCCTCAGTCTTACCCAATCAGAACAGAGACAGAGGCACCCAAAGCAACCCAAACCCAGTGTCCCCTGACTCATAGCCACCCTCTCTAAGGGTTCAGAGGCTGAAAATTACTCTCAGAGCAGGCAGCCTCATCTTGCATCTGCCAAGCAGCTGGGGTGTTTGAACCACCAGCCTTGTGAGCAGCAGCTCCAAACTTAGAATCAGAGGGAAGAACCTGACAATTCTTATTTTCAACCAGCATTTCAGGTAGTTCTGTGCCAAGATGATTTGAGGATCATTGAACACTATACAATTTCACTTTTCAGTGGATAGTCCAGTTTTAAATTGAGATGTGAGATCTATAAAATCCAATTGTTTTATGTATGTTCATCCCCCAGATTAGCTACATTAAATATCAAATATTTCTCATAGCATCTACTATGTACAGAGGATGGGGTTACAGGGTTCCTGCCCTCCATGTCTGGGGTCCCAAAAATTCCTATGGAAAAACTGCTTTCAGAACCCAGTCTTCCCTGCAGGGATTTTGGGTGAACTCAAACTTGCAATTCTCCTCTCGCTTTCTCTTTTGCTTACTTGTAAATGACTTTCCAATAACTTTGCCAGGACAGCCCCCAAGAAAGTAAAGGGGATGATTCCAGATGCCAAACATCACAGGCCTATCTTAGGAGGGGGTGGGGGTAGTGCCTGAGGAACATGTGACTTCAAGATACAGAAGAAAACCTGCCTTAAGACTCCTGGTCTAACAGACAAAACCAAGAGTAGGGAAAGAAGGGGTGGGTGGGTGGTGGGGAATGGACAAAGAAAAATGGGATGAGCCTCCAAAGCCCAAGGATGGATTCTCTGGTGATTTAAAAAAGTTCTTTGTCTTTTTTGCATCTGCTTACCTACTTAGTAAGAGAGTTGGCTATACGTGTGAAAAGAGTATTTGGCACGAATATCTCCCCGTGAGCTATATCAAAACCCACTGTTTCATTTTCATGTGTGTTCTCCAGAACACTAGCTAAGTGTCTTAACATGTTCCGAAGAAACGCTGGCCTAGATGACCTCAAGGGAAGTGGAAGTTCTGTTGTGGATGTGTGTATATGCGCATATGTGTGTGCACATGTGGTTTCCAAACAAGACTGACTCTTTCAGAGAGGGATGTTGTTTGACATTCAATCTCCCCATAGTGCTAGGCACACACCAGAGGAGACATCTCTGGTGGGAAGAAGCACTTTAGAAAGGTCTGCTGCACAACAGAAAGGTCTTTCTGGGAGGCAAACCTTTAAGCTGCTTGAATAGCACAGTGACTTAAGAGCTCAGCGATAGCACGATTGGTGGTTCAAATCCACCCAGAGATACCTCTGAAGAAAGCTCAGAGCCACTGAACACTACACTGGGTGCAGTTCTACTGGCAAACAGATGAGAGGGTCACGAGCGGCCATGATCCACTTGAGGGCAACTGTGTTTGTTTTGTCTTGTTTTGTGAGGGGCATCGTTAGCTGATTCCCTGCGAAGGGTGAGCAAACTACCTTCCCAAGGAAATACCTGTGTCTCACCATCAACCAAGTGAGATGTACAGAGACCTCTCACCACTGGGACGCCACCCCCTGGGGCCTGGTTGGCACAACTCAAATAAACACTGCCTTCCCTTCCCTTAACCCACGCAAGGACAACCATATCGGTGGAATGCTTAAAGTGTTATTTTGTTCAGTGTTTCACATTACCAGCTAACAAAACATAACTGGGGATGTACAGTTGCAGTCTTCTGGCTTGAAGGGATGGCCTCCTGGAACTTCCTTGGGCAACTGCTTACTGGCAGCCAGCCAATCTCCATCTGCCTCATGGTAGCATTTATTCACTCACCCTCTCACCCATCGTCCCCCTCTACTAAATGTTCACTCAGCACCTCCAATGAACAAAGTAAATTTAAGAGCAATGGAAGATGTACACCTTTTATCTTTTTTCATATAACAAAAAATCAAGAAGTGTTGGTTACCCTATCGATACGAAGCAGAAAAAGGTCACAAGTAACCATGTCCTGCACAACTCCAGGGGGTGGACCTCGACGAGGGTTGGTTTCATTGCTTCCCTGTGGCAGGGGGATGGGCACTGTTCAATCCCTTCTGCTCCCAGCTTCTGCAGAAACTTTGTGTTCGAGGGCCCCAGCTAGGCATTAGAAATATTGAAGTAAAAAGACAAGGTTGCCAGCCAACAATGTCACGTGGACGTTCTACAGAAACCTCCTTTTTCTCCTGACCCATACCTCTCCAAACACACATTGCAAACACAGTATTTCCTCCAATCTCCTGACTGAAAGAACGAACAAAAGGTGAATGAGGCTTTCTGTGTTAGACCAGGTGTCCAGAAACATATCAGAAACTTTCTTCAGTACATAGTTGTTCCACAAACGTGCCAGTCACTACAGTCCCTGTAACTAGGAATGGATGTCAAAAATCCCACCTGCAGTGTACCTCCCAAGGGGGAAAGTCATTCCTGGATATCTTAAGAGCCAGCTGCTGGGCTCACAGCTTGAGTCCCCAAGACCTGCCACCTCTGAATTCAAGCCTGTTGTCATGGACTGAGCAGGCCCATGCTGCTCAACCCCCTGTGGAGGTCACCAGACTAGCTCACTGCTAGGTCAGTTTGGATTCTGCACAGGTGAAAAACAGCAACACGGACCCCAGGACAGAGCTATATCTCAGGCATGTGGCCAGCAGGCAAGACCGCTTCTCCTCCTTGCCCGTGAGAGCAGCCCCTATGTATCAGAGGAGTGTGGTTTTGAGGACCCAGTTACTGCTCCTTGTCTTGGTGCTCAGCTGGGGTGGGTCATCACAACCTAAGTTCTGGAGTCAGTGTTTCGGCCACCGCCACCTCGTTCCTGCTGCTGCTGCTGCTGCTGCCGGGTCCCTCCACCGGCTGTCGCAGCTGGCCATCTAGTCTGATAGTGAATGTTCTGCTTCCAAGTTGAAATGTGAAGACATACAAATGAACACCAGACGATCCCAAATCTAACTTGCTTCATCTCTCTAGAGACTCTATCTTTGTCTTCTCCCACATGCTCAACACCCTCTTCCGATAGGTCGGCTTGCTCTTCTTGGGGCTCCCGGAAAGAAGAGCATGAGCAGGTGCTCTCACACAGAAAATCCTGTATCCTTGCACATATTACGAAAAGTCTTCTGCATTTCAAGATCCTCAAGTTTTTGGTCCGCTAGACTTGGAGTTCCTTTGAGTAAATACTGTCATTTTTAACTGCCTAGCTCTATCAATCGAGGAGATAGATATATATCAGGCACTCAGTAAATGTTGCCTGATGAACGCATCAAAAACCACCAGCCATCAAACACCATCCCTACCGTCAGATGGTCCCCATACCTAGGCGGACGCTTCCACAAGGTCATGGAAGACCTGACGTCAAAGAGAATGGATTGGTCCTGCCAACGTTGAGAAAGAAGCCCCCGGGTACCTTCATGGATCAAGTTCCCCTCTTTTCTGCTCCAAGATCTGGTGCACGGTTGGCAAGTCTGCCTTTTAAAGCCGTGTTCACTAAACCGAGGGCGGAAAGATGATCGCTTGTGAAACCCACTTTCGAGGGTTCTGAACTACAACCGCGCCTCCCGAGGAAACATGACGCTTCCTTCATCCAGCTCAGAGTCGCTCTTTTCCTCAAGGCCCGGGGTGCTTTTCCAATCCCACAGGGCTCTGTGCTGAGGCCAAGGCCCAGTTTCTTGCCTCAAAAGGCCCATTGTTGGGGCTCTCTTTCCAAACCGGCCTATCCTGAGCTTGAACCCCAGTGCTTTTGAGAACTCTGAAGCCTTGGCAGCGCTAGGCCTTGCCAGCAGGTCTGTGGTCCTTAAGAGCGTTCAAAAACCTCAATGTGAGGCCCAGGCTCTAGCTCAGAAACCCTGTTCAGAGGAGGGGGAGGAGTATTATTTTAAGAGTTGCAAAAACAACTTCAAATTGACTCTTTAGTATTTAATTGCTACCAGAAGACTGAGGACTTCTTGTTCTCTTGTATTTAATTAAGATCATAGTTGTAATCAGCTTTAAATGATATTGGTTAATATGCTCTGCTTAATCTCGCAGGCCGACTTGGCCTCCTAACAGTGGAAGGCATTAAAGGTGAATTTCCCTCCCCTTTGGAAAACACCTCTAGCAGGCACAGATGGAAAGGTACCGAGCGACAGCTGGCTGGGCAGCTGCTGATGGTTCTCTGGGACTCCAAAATGCTCTTCCAAAGACCAGATAGCTTCTGTCTAATCCACATTGTGAACATTCCAAACCCCGCGATCCTGAATGACAGAGCCGGATCTTCCATCAGGTTTTCTCAGCTGTCATCTTTATGGAAGCGGTCTCGTCCTTCCAGCACAGTGACACCACAGAACAGGGAAAACTGCCCCTGCTTGTTTCCGAAACCATAACTGCTTATGGGAGTTGAAGATATCTTTCTCCCTCAAAGGTGGCGGTGGTTTGGAACCGTGGAGCTTGTCGTTAGCAGCCCAAATCATCATCACTACGCCACCAGCGCTATGCCACTATACTCAATGACAGTAGGTTTGGACTCGGGGGGGGGGGGGGGGGGGGGTTTTTTT
>PVJH01008735.1:0-23420 GCA_004026705.1 Nesogale talazaci | reverse complement strand
TAGCCAGATTGGACCACTTGTATCCGATTATCAGACCAGCAAATGGTGGGCCCATGATGTGGACTCCTCCTTGTTTCATTTTACAACTGTCTGTTAGATTTGGGGAAATTATGACAGGCATCTCTTCTTGGGTCTTCATGTCTCTACCACGACAGATTAGACCTCCAACTATGTAATATTACCCTTGGCATTGAGGGTTTTTTTAGTTTTTTTAATAGATACTCGGTCGGGATCGCCTATGATAAAGTGACCAGATTTTAGCATTGGTAAAGTGGGACACCACTGACCAGGGACGGGGGATGGGGGTGTGGTGGGGGGGGGGGGTGTTGGGGGATGGGAAATAGGGAATATTCTCTTCCCGTTCTCCCGCCGTCCCCTAGCTTGTCGTGCATTCTTTCCAAAAATTCGAACCTTCTTAAAACGCCCCGTGATGCGGAAAAAAATGTTTGAAATGAGAAATGTCCCGCCCAAAGTGGCGCGTCCGGTCACTTTATCCTATGGTGTAGTGGACTGCAACAGTGAACTGCCAACCACAATGTCCCATCCCAATAGCCACTCTCAGGAGAAAGATAAGAAGATTTAAAATCTTTAGTATTTGAAATCAGTTTTACCCTGTGTGTAGGGTCTCCATGAATCAGAATCATCTCGATAGCAGTGAGTTTGGTGCTGCTTTGGGTGGGGGTGTTTCTTTTTGCTAGATCCTGAGAGTGGGGGACAGAGGCAGTGGTGGCTGAGGGGTAGAACTCTCCTCTTCCATGCAAGGGCACCGAAGTTGACTCCTGGTCAATGAACCGCCAGCATGGCCATCAATGGGATCTCACAACACAGCGACAATAACAACATAGATCTAGGCTTTCCAGTCTGCTGTGAATAGTTTGCCATGTGAGGCTACTAACCCAAAGGTTGAAGGTTTGAACCACCAATCTCTTGGTCAGCAGTCTTAGGACCTAATCATTTGTATCACCGAAGGACTCACGTGGGGGGTAAGAAGGAGAAAGGTGAAGATAAGCACATATATATATATATATATATATATATATATATATATGTAATTCTTGCTGAAAAATGTCACAGAGCAAAACATTCCAATGCATTTCCACATGTATAAGTCAGTGGCATCAATCCTATCCTTCAAGTTGTACGAGTCTCACCTAATCATTCGATCCTGTGGTCGCTACATAATTTCATGTCAACTTAAATCACCCCTAAATCAGTCTAGGGGTGGAATCTAGCCTGTCAATCCAGTCACAACCTGATGGTGCCTCCTTGGGAGTGTGGCCTTCTCCTGAGGATTCTGGGAAATTCCTCTCTCCCTGAAAGCTGGCCAGTCACACACTGTCTCTGCTACACCTTCCTGTTGAAGAACCACACGTGGAAAGCTAAAGGAGTCACATGAGGAGCCATGCCACTGCCACTATACCCACTTTTCACCTCCCATGCTGTCACCCTCCTGCATTCCGCATCACTGCATGTGCTGCACGAGTCTAAAGAGGAATTTATAGACTCGTATACGCTATGCAGGCTAATGTTAGACTTATGCATTTGATCTGAACTGTGCTGGATGTTTTCTCAATATACAATTTCCCTTTGATATCAAGTTCTTTCACATATATACACCTGGATTTGTTTTTCTAGCCAACCTACTAAAACCCAAATCCCTAATACTTCTCTTAGAAACTAATGCATAAAAGGTGCCTGGGAAATGTCTGTTGAAATGACACACAATTACAACTCCAGGGTTTATAATTATAAAGCTAATTATTATTCCTAATGTCAGTGAGCACTAATCAATACTATGCCAAATATAGCCAATGCTGAGTAAAAATTGTTAGAAGGCAGATTGGCTATCAACACAACCTTCTGAATGACAGATCTGTCTCCTAGAAATTAAAGGACGGGAAATATTAAGCAGAGACGGTCTACCCCAAGCACAAGTCCTTCTAGTCAGTTCATACTGTAGTATGATGTTACTACAAAATCCATCTAGCGAAGCTTTTTGTCAGTGCCTTTTTTAAAATTTCATCCCACTGACTAACAGATGATGTCTTAAGCACCCAAGGTTTGGCTTTATAATTAGACTTAATAATAATTCAAGTATTTATAGGAAAAAAGACATTGCGCCAGCGGCTAACCCAGTGTTGTACCATTGTAAGAAACAAAAATGTTTTTTCTTTGTGTTGCTTGACTACATTTCCTAAAGTAACCTTTTATCTAGGGTTTCAGTAGTAATATTTGAACATTTAATATATGCAAGGAACTTAAAGCCTTTCTCCTGATGGGTTAGAACTGCCGCCCTTTCGGTAAGTTGACTGACCCAAAGGACATCAGGAAAGACACCAGAGAAGCCACTCTTAAAGGGAGTTCCCTGAGTTCAGCATGAGTAGTACCTCAGTGTCCCGAAGGGAAGGCGTCTGGGACAGTCCCATTCTGGGACTCAGGTAGTTGGTGGGGGTGGGGGAAACAGAAGGAGAGCAGTGGGAAGCAAGAGGATGGGGAATGGAAAGCTCTAAAAAGGGTTGGTTGGGGACAAATTCTGAAATGCTACCCTAAGAAGTTTATTCTGTGGTTGACGGGGGTCATAAGAGTCACATAGACTATAAAAGGGTCTATGTGACTAGAGTTGCATACAAATGACTCCTGAATAGCCTTTGTATAAAGTACATATCTGGGAAGGGATGATTCTTCTAGAAATAAAATTTCAAAATCAGTTTTTTTCAGGTTTGAGTCAAGGGTGGCATGGGGTTTAAATAGAAGGAGAGAAAATGGAGAAGAGAGAGTGAATGTAGAAGCCAAAAATATATCACGTATTCCGGACACCAATGTGACTTTTATGGTTTGCAAAGCATTTACACACACACACACACACACACACACACACACACACACACCTCTGGGTGCCAACAGGGAACAAGTCTTCACCTAGCTTATGATTTGTGAAAAAAGAAGCAGTGAGGTAGAGATGATGTGTTTTATCCAACGTCGGCAGTTGACACAGGGAAGCTGGAATTGGAGTTCAGATCCCTGGCATCAAGCCGCCTCTACGATTCTGCATCTAATTTTTGTTCATTTAATTACAAGGTCAAAACTTTCATCGTGAAAAAAAAAAGACTTTCATCGTGTTCTCCCCCCTCCATCAAAAGTTATGTATGTCCACTTTCTCTTCACCTCCCTTGCTCTCGGAAAACAAAGCCCAGGCCTTGTGTTTCTTTCTCTCTCCCTCCCTCAGCACTTTCTATGTATCTCCAGAATCGAAGCTTGTAGGAAGCTGCTCACATCAGTAGGGGTCTGGAATCAGAGAGTGGTCACCAGCCCAAAGCTACCCTTTCTCATCCGGCAGGTGGGGTTTCCTCCACTTCAAAGGTTCCCCGGAGAAGCAGCCCAGGCTCCCGCGCCTGGAATCCAAGGTGTCTCTTGCCAGCGGCTTTGCATTCTGCGTATGAAGGAGCTGGACAAAATGGGACCGCTCTGAGTCCTATTTAACTTTTCCCTGGGTTTGTGTTTGTCAAAGCTTCATGCCAACACTGTCAGAAAAAGAACGGCCACAGAACTTCTTTTAGGAAAGGGAAAGAAGGCCGACTTTATATACTTGCTTGCATGCTAATCACACCACCATTCAAATCCCAGCTGAATAGGGGCCCCACAATAGCCTGGGAAACGCACAAGGGTCTTTTCCAAAGCACAGGCTTCTTCCCTCACAACTGTCGCATTTCCCGGCTTGTCAACTCCTTTAAAGAAGACCGATAAGAGGAAGGAAGACTTGTATGGACACTCTGAACGTGTTGTCCCTCCACAGAAGAACCATTCCATCTCGGTCTGAAACGGGCCCATAGTCACCTGACGCGACTTTTAACCTTTTTTTCTAAGGTGCTACAAAATGGGAGCCGGAGATTCTTTCTGATATAGTTCCGTGACACTTCAAGGCAGGCCTCAACCGACCAGTTCAAAGTATATTTTAGCCTAGCCTTTCCCTCTGGAATCTTAGTGAAAGATCTCAGCTGGCGATTAACTCGTTCAATGATTAACACCGTGCAGGAGGGCACGCTGCCACCCACCTACCTGAGCGAAGTCCGACCTGCCAGCCACATTCTGAGGAGACGGAAATGCAGTGCAACCAGCCAAAGCTCCCTCCTTGCTTGGGTTGTCTTGCGACGCTAGTCAGTTCAGAATGCGTGGCCAGGCCCCAGCACGCTGCCCCTCCTAGAATCCAAGAGTAGTCAGGAAAGTTCATGACCTCCTCTGCCAGCCGAGAGGTTCTGGATCTGAATTTCCAACTTCTTAGGAATATGCATACAAACCGGCCAGGTCAACCACGGCCCCAAGGTGGTTAAGCCCCAATGGAACTGGAGCGTGTCACTGGGCTTCGTGATTTCACTGGAAAACTCTCCAGTTTGTGTGTTCTTTCCTACATTCATCGTTGAAAGCAAGAGTCGGTGACCGATTCCAGCACCAGTCGTGGCTTGTTCGCTTACCCGATGCTCTTCAATGTCCTAGCTGTGATCCAGGGCGAATCACATCACCGCTCTGAAGGGTCATGCCATTGGGAGAAGCAGTAACTCTCTTTCAGGGAGGTATGATGTGAGATATGCCTAGTTGTCTAGTCCATACGTGTCCCACAATGTCAATGTCCCATCCTTTGTCTATGACACATATGTGGAATAACCTTCTGGGTAGGGTGACTGGTGTGTGCTGCTTTTGAGGATGGAGAGAAGGAGCTCCAGAAGGCACAAAGTTAAACGCAGCAAGACAGCAAACAAACTCACTGTCAGGGAATCAACTGTGACCCATAGTCAAGTCTGACTCTTAATCTGACGAAAGGCAGAGCAGCAGAGTGGCCCCGGAAGCTTTCCATAGCTGTACATATTTGCAGAAGACTGTCTCATCTGTCTGTCTTCCAAGGAGGGGCCGGTGTGTTCGAACAGCTGATCTTGAAGCTCAACGCGTACCTAGCCCACAAAAGTCACCAGGCCTCCTTGAGGCAAGAAAAGTTATTTAAATTTGCATAGTTGTGACATACTTGATCGCTTGTTACAAGGGTCCGATGAAAGGGTTATTATTAATCATACATATTAGGCTTTCGCAGCTAGAAAAAGCACAACTGCACACGAAAAAAATAAGGCAAAGTCGTAACAAAAAGTTCTTCAGCTCCTCGGGAAAATGGAACCTAAAAAAATCAGGGCAGTTTATTGGCCCTTTGGGATTGAAAGGACTCTATTTTGAATGTTTGCGGCCAGGAAGCAAATTTTCATTTCCCAGCCTGTCCCTAGGAGTTCTGCATTCACACGATGCATATACACACACATACACACACACACACACACACGTATATATGTGTGTATATATGTATATACACACACACAAAGTAAAATTAACAGAAATCCGCCTGCCATCTCTCCTGTGGTGTCAACCTGCCGCTGTCTCAAATGAATTTAAATGAGAGGCCAATTAAGGGAAGGAGACGTCAGTGATAAACATATATATTTTAAATACTTGGAGATATATATTTATACACATATATCATCAGTGATAAACATGTATTTTAAGTATGTGGGGATATACATTTTTTTAAAACCCCAGCTTGCTAGAATTTCTCTCCATGAGCTGAGTGCGTGCAGATGTTTCAAAAGAAGACACTGGATCCACTTAATCAAAATATTCATCACAGCCAAGCAAGACAAATGCAGTGATTAGAAATATGTATCAACCATTCTTCCCTTAAAACCTACGGAAGCCAAATTGACCAAAACCAGCTACTTTGGGCAAGTGTCTAATGAAATTCACTGTGTGGTTGAGAAGTATTTCTGCCACTTCCTGTCCGTGGTTGCTAACTTTACAACAATTCGGGTCATTTGTGGGGAGGAGGCTATTGGTGGAAGTTCTATTTGCCACATTTAATGAAGGAGCTGCGTCTGTAGCCAGTGACCAAAGTAGTCAACATTTCCCAGTGTGACCCAAAGCTGACACCAAGCCACCAGCACTGCGGATGATGCCCCTGGTACAAAGGGGTCATTAACAGAGCTAGCCATGACTGCTGCCAAAGGGACAGGCCTATATTCATCTCCCTTTTCCTCTCAGGAGGCCTTCCAGGATAGGTCCAAGGTCCAGTGGTCTTGATTATCCCTGCCTGGGTGTCAAAGTTTTTTACTACCTAAGACCTCTCACAGTTCCTGGGTGGCTCATTTTCTGGAAGATGTTGTTCTGCTGTTTCTCTACCAGAAAACGATGACACATTTGTACGTAAAGCTGACGTTTCTCTACTTCTGTTCATCCAAACTTACAAAATGCCAGTTCCCGTTCCCTAATTCTTAAAAACAAAACAAAACAAAAAAAAAAAAAAACAAACTCACCCACCATCATGTTGATTTCCGCTCAGAGCAGCCTTGGTGATAGAGGTACTGGGTTACAAGTTGGGCTGCTAACCACTAAAGGTCAGCAGTTCGAAACCACCAGGCACTCCTTGGGGGAAAAAGGAGGCTTTTTACTCCTATAAAGAGTGAAGTCTCCCAAACCCACAGGGGCAGTTCGACGCTGTCCTCTAGGGTGGTCAGAACTGACTCCATGCCTGCCAGTGAGATTTGCCGCTCACTTTTTTCATTGCTCGCATAGCTTGATCTGTTTTCGCCATGCACTTATGACCTGACCTCCAAATAATTCCTTCAGCTTTGTGCTTATGTCTCACACATGTGCACATCTCCTGGAATACTGCACAGGCCAAGGCCATTTTCCTTGCTATGACTATAATTACGTACATAGCTATGTAAGTGGGGGTAGGGGGGGAGTGAATAACCACCGAATCAAAAACTGAATAGACGGGTTTCTACCAAGCAAACTTCACAAAGTACTTGGGAACATTCCAAGACCTTTCCATGCCATTCCCCCATGGACTTTTTGAAGCCCCCTCATCGCTCCTGGCCTTCAAAAACAGTAAAGCAAATACTATGTATGTTTTCATATTTGCATTTTCCAACTCTTTCCTGGGACATTTGCCGTCGCGGCGGCAAGAATCTAGTTTGTGGAAGGCAGTTTCCTCCTCTGTGGGAGAGCAAGTCAAGCTGCCCACCCAGCATCTATTTCTTAGTGGGCTTTGTTGTTCTCCGCTCACTCATCTTAAATCTACTGAGACTGCTACATTGATGAAAAACTGTGAGAGCAAAAAAAAAAAAAAAAAAAAAGCCATGGAGAACAAAGCTACACTCGAGTGGTTTCATGAATATGTAAATGGCAAGGATCTTCAAGAAAACTTTTGTACTTTTTTTCTTCACATATTTTAATTAATCTTAAAAGATATTTCTGCTGCTGAGCCCCGGTGGCGTAGTGGTTGTGCGCAGGACTGCGACCCACTGGGATGGAGGTTCCATTCCAGCAGCGGGCTCCACAGGAGCAAAGGCTGGGCCTCCTCCTCCCACCACCAGAGGGCAGTGATGCCTAAAAAAAAAAAACAAACACCCAAAAAACAAAAAAGATATTTCTACGGTGGGGCAACCACGATGAAAAATGCCTTGGGAGTCCCCTCCTAAAATTAAGCACAGACTCACGACTTGGCTCCTGTGTGTCTTCAAGCAGAATTCAACTCAAGGGGAGACCTAAGAGTGAGCTGAAGGGCTCAATAAAAAGGCTGCCAGATTATTCTGGTAAGCATTGCCCTGCTAACATCAAGATCTGCAGTTCAAAGCCACCATTTGCACTGTGGGGAAAAGATGAGGCCATCTGATATCAAGATTCCCAGGCTCAGAAATGTTGCGTAGGATTCCCTGTGAGTCTGAATTGACTTGATGGGAGTGGGTTGAGTTTGGGATCAGTGATTTTTCTTTTTGCATAAAGTGAGTTTATGTTTCGAATTAGCGGATCTAAATGCTGTTCGTAACATCTAATGCGCCACAGTCAGGAGGCAGTTGAACATTCCTTCTGCTCTCTGTCAGGCCTGATCTAGAAGTTGGCCTTGGTGACGTCAATGTCACCGAGTTTCTTCATAGCCTGTGTGATCTGTTGCTGCTTGTTGGCCTTGACATCCGCAACAAACACAAGTGGGCTGTCATCTTTAATCTTCCTCGGGCTGACTCAGTGGTCAGGGGCAGCTTGATGATAACATGGTGGTCAATCTTATTTCTTCTGAGGGTGCTCTCCCAAGGATATCTCGGTTACTTTCTTAGTCCCAGTGTCTGGGATTACCAGGAGGTGGGTGACACATGGATCATCTTCTCTTGTTGTGGCTGAAGGTGCCTTTCAGTGGGACCTTCTTGACTTTCAAGGCCTTTGCTTGAGCTTCAGTTTCGGCACAGAAAGGGGCTCTCTTCTTCGCTTTGGGTGCCATTTTTGTAAAGACTGGGATAATCTTTACCAGAGACGCTCACCTGATAGGTTCCCCTGTGGACAGAACTGGCTGGTTCAAGCATCCCCCTTTCTTTCTTTTGGTTAGTTACCCAACAACTCACCCACAGCGCCACGAGCAAGCTGCAGTTACGGTAACAAGACGTAAAACAAAGTCCACGTCTGAGTCAAGTCCATCTCATCCTGATGAGAACGTCAGAGCTTCTGAGGCTGTAAACAATGACATACAGGCTCATCTTCCTCCCTGAGAGAAAAGTAGCCTGTGGCTTTGAATTACTGACCTAATTCTTAACTCACAGTGTGGACACTGTAATTCCTCTGCTAGGTTTGTATACCCAAAAAAAGGATTGAAAACATTTGTCACACAAACACATGTACACATGTTTATAGTGGCATTAGTCATAATAACCCGAGTCAAAACAATACGAATATCCATCAAGTGACACACAAACAAAACGTGATAGATACCCACACATTGTAGTATTATTGAACCACAGAAAGGAAGTACTGATTTACGCTACAACAGAGGAGCCTTAAAAATATTATGCTCAAGCAGTCAGTCACCGAAGACCACATACTATTTGATTCTATTTATACGAATGTCCATTAGAGCATTAGACAGTAGATTAGTGGTGGCCATGGGCTTGAGGGGTGGCAGGAATAACTGGCTGCTCATGGATTCAGAGTTTCTTTTTGTGTTGATGAAATGTGGGGATGATTGCATAATTATGCACACCCCCCCCCCAAATCATTGAATTATATACTTCCAAGATTTAATGTGTATGTTAATTATATTACAGTCAGGTCATTTAAAAAACACTTTTATGAAAGCTCTCTGAGCCATGAAGATTTTTGGTGGCCTGGTTATTTACAGAGACATTGGAGAACCAAAAAATTGCAGAGAAAAGGAAAGAAAAAGACATTTTGTAGTAACATTTGTACCTGTAGAAAGACAATAGAACATGTAGCCACTTATCTTGATCACACAGCACAGACTTCCTACATCCACCCCTATCAGAGATCAGGATCTTTTTTGTTTTTTGTTTGTTTGTTTGTTTCTTTTTTGGGGGGTGGGGGAGCATCACTGCTCTCCGGCGGTGGGAGTAGGAGGCCCGGCCCCACTGCTGGAATTGAACCTCTGTCCCAGTGGGCTGCAGTCCCGAGCACAACCACTACGCCACCAGGGCTCAGCTCCAGGATCTTTTTATAAGCTACATCTTTACTTCCCAGGTCCTATTTTGCCTGAGGTCACCTCTTACCTGCCTTCTAACTAGTCAGGCTGCTCTGCCATCAGATCCAGAGTAATAGTCCTCAAAGAGGAATCACAGGAGATTAATCCGCCATTAAACTGGGTCAACATCTTGGTTTCTGCTTGAAATTTTCCATAATAAAAACATAATTTGCTGGGCTGGTTTCCAAAGTAAAATTCAGGTTCTCTAGCTGCCAGCCATGCACAGATCCTTCACATCTTCTCCAGCTACACCCCTGACAATCCCCTCCTCCCCTCACACACCACTTTGACTGTGGGAGCCTCCAACTTCTCACCGATCACAAATATGTCTGTACTGCCCAGTCTCAGCACCTGGTGGCTCAGCAAGTCTCGTGCAGCACCCTTTTGCCCTTCACTGCTGAGCCCAATGCCTGCAATATTTATCTTACAAGATCTAGTTCTGTGCCCTCAAGCAAACTCCATTAGTTTCCAAGGTACTGCCTCGGCCCTTCCCTTCCAAAATATTTCAGTGATTTGGTGTTAGTGAACACACCAGTCTGTCTCGCATCCATTAGCCTGGGAGGCTGGGATCCCTTAAGGACAAGGAATCTTCATTATTCAGACTAGGTCAAGAACCATCCCTAGAACAGTATGAGAATCATGTATGGACTCATAAAATTCTACTAGCACCTATTTAAGATACAACTACTGGACTCTGTTTATCTGGGGCAAGGAGTAAAAAGAAACTCCAAGCAATAAAGAAGAAACCACATACAGGATGAGCTGTCTATATAAATCACTGCCTCATCTACCTCGAGACCACAAGAACTAGATGGTGCCCAGCTACCACTACTAACACTCGGATCAAGGTCACACTAAAGAGACTCTGCTAGAAAATGGCAAAACTGGAATAGAACTTTAAATTCTGAAAGAATCTAGATTTACTGAACCATCGAGACTTGTGGCATCTCTGAAATTATTACCCAGACCGTACTCCAAATCTTGAAGTAAAACTAACTCATGAAATCTAATGAAAAAGCGGGTAAGCTCAAAATGCACAGAATGCTACCCTTGAGTAGTGTGCACTTTTAGAACCATCTCACTAGGATATGGTGGCATGATGTAAAGAATGTAACCAATGTGACTGACCAGTGTGCGTAGGAATTGAGTTATGGAACTGTTTCGCTGTTTGTATTTTCACCAAAAAGACATTGAAAACTATTTGTGAAATAAGACTTACACTTGAAAGGGAAGTTGAAACGTAAAATTCATTACATGGGTTTTCCTGAAAAACCATCCTGATGAATATCACAAACTAGCTTGGGGGCTAGATGGAAAGCAACCATCGGACAGATGCCTTACCTCGGTGGTGGTGTAACCATGTGGAGTATGTGCTTTGGGGGGACACATAAATAAGAACAAAAACATACTGCTTATGACAAGGTGCTTACATTGATTTGCATTTCTCTGCAGCACTCTCCAGGCATGTAATTTTGTTAATTTGTGACAATCCTCAAAAACATCTTTCCCACCAATACCCACATGCAATATATACTTTGAAAGCACTAAGAAATCAACAAGCCCCTTTTCAAAGCTTCCCAACTGAGTCTTCCGTCTGCGCTGGGCTATTTGGACTGTCGGTGTGAGGAGCTGAATGCAGAGTGCATTTACCCTGAACCTTAGGAAGGGGGGGTTTCAGGGTATTCAAGGCGCAAAGCCTAGCCTTGTTTTGAAGGAAGGCGCTACCAATTAATGCCTCTCCTTAAGAAAATGATTTAATCTGAGATTCAGTTGTACCTGTCAACGGAGAATAATTCTGATGTCACGACGAGTTTGTTGAGAAGATTTGAAAAAGTCAGAATTCTTTCCCGGGAGTGGAGTGGATTCCCCAGGAATCTGAGCGGCAGTTTCCTGGCCGAGAGATGTCCTACCATATCACACTTGGCTTGAATCACACACCGTATAGTCAGCCCCAGTGCCTCCACTTCTGAACAAGTATGGAGGGCACGCTAGATGACAAGCATGTGATTCTGTTCCTTGCTCATCGGTAGTGAACAACTTCACAAGTTTTAAATCTGTGTGCAACTGTTCACTAGCAGTGAGCAAGGAAGCACACATAAACCCAGGTTTCCTTAGCTTTCCAGGTGCTCATTACTGCCAAGAACTACACATTTGAAAAGAGCTTTTGATTCTATAGGATTCTATAGGTGCTGGGAACAGGGGAGGAGATTCCGGTCATACATAGAAGCAGAATCTTTGAAGTGGTAGAAAAATATATGTAAGCAAAAGTAAATGTGTGCTTACCTCATTCATTGGGTAATCTGACACAGCAGATACATTGTTTTGGAAAAGATGGTTCCTGTTGAAGCTCAAATAAGTCAGCAGTGCTCTTCAGTGATCAGCACTTTCTTGGAGAAGTATCAGTTTAAAGAAACATGATATGTTGAAGGCAGGGGGAGTCTGTCCTTCAAGTGTGCCCCAAGTATCTCTGTCTTTACTCAGCCAACGTCTATGGATGCGGATTATAAATTAAACCTGTTTGTCTTGTCCTTCTTGTAGTGGAAGCAGGCCAAAGAACTATACCTCACAACACAGAGCTTTAAACTTGGTAAGTGAACATCAGAGGAGCATGCGAGTATAAGAGGCAGGGTGGTTGTGATTTTAGGCGCTGCCCTTTGACTAACATTGGACATTTCTAACAATCTGGTCATCCTTCCCTCCTTCACGACCACCAAGTCCCTTCGGGCTCATAGCAACCCCCTGGGGCAGAGTAGAACTATCCCTGGGTGTTTCAGAGAATGTAACTCTATGGGAGCAGAAAGCCCAGTCTTTCTCCCACCAAGGTTTTCAACTGCCAACCATGCGGGTCGCAGGCCAACGTGTCACCACTAAACCACCAGCGCTCCATGTCGTCATGCAGTACTCATTATTTCGCCCCACAGATGGGGAAACTGAGGCCGCAAAGAGACTAAGCAGCCCTGTAGCCTACTTTGTATGGCCAAAATCATGAACAAGTAGTAGACCCTAATGACCTCAGCCTGTAGTCTACAACCTCCTACCCCATTTTGTTTGTGTTTTTTTTCCTTCAACTTTCTCACCCTCCCTTAGGTCAAAAATAGCTGTTCTTATGACTGAGGTGAAAAAGGACCTCGGCATTGTTGAGAAAGATACTTTCAAATTCCCAAGACTCCCTGCGTCTAGGTAATGACAAGTTGTTCCATTGCCCTCTTCCCCTTTAAGTGCTCTTTACCTTCTCAACTATGTTGCATTGATGTATGGACAACTCTTGTCTTTTCCATGACCTATTATGGGGTTTTAAATAAGACTCATATTCATACCCTACATTGGGTCATAGATAATATATATTATACCGATTGGGAATCAACAAAGCTGGCATTTGCGAAGTGAAATGAAATAGAAGAGAGTCTTTGTTGGCATCAATGGTGTTGGAAAGCGATAGAGAGCTCAGGAACTATCATCAGAAGAGTTTTGTGGTTGCTTCATAGCTGGGCACCCTGGTGTAAGAGACGTGGCATCTCTGAGCGGCAGTTTCCTGGCCGAGAGATGTCCTACCATATCACACTTGGCTTGAATCACACACCGTATAGTCAGCCCCAGTGCCTCCACTTCTGAACAAGTATGGAGGGCACGCTAGATGACAAGCATGTGATTCTGTTCCATCACGGCTGGTCTTCATAATGAGGTTTTCCCTTGGAATGTCAAAGGACACAGATAAGAGCTGACCCTAAAACAGACCATTTGTCCAAATTCTCTCCTGCCTTTCCTAAGGTGTATTTGTCTTTCTCTCAGGATGATCCGGCCATCTCCCGTTCAAAGGAGAAGAAGGAACCACCAAAGGCTATTGAAGTTTCTGCACTTTGACTTTCCAGCAGAGGTCAGAAACCATTCTGCTGCCTCGCTTCAGTTAATGGAAAACATTTGTGTCCACCCTCCTTTGTTTCTTAGAATTCGCCTCACATTCCCCCACCAACCCCCTCACATATTTCAGGCAATTTTACCGCCCGCCCCCCCTCAACCCCCCCAAAAAATGAGAGAGCATTTCACAGAACCATTTCGGGAGTGTAGAGACTGGCAAGGAAAATATAATTACTGTGAAGAATAATCGCAAAGTCAGACCTGAATATGGTATCATGATGCATATTAGCTTTTCAAAGTGCTTTCAGATTCATGATCTCATCTGAGCTTCACGAATTAAGTGATGCTAGGTGTGATGACTGTAGAGATGAGAAAATGTAAACTGAAGTCCAAACAGACCAAACCCTTGGCAACGGGGTTGATTTTATTCAGAGGGCAGCTACCAGAGAGGGTAAAACAGCCCCACAGTTTACCAAAGGTTGTAAATCTTCATGGAATCGGAACTACCTTGGCTTGGTGAATTCGAACCACCAACCTCTTGCCTAAGTAGGTCAACTCTTAGTCCACTGTGCCACCAGGGCTCCTCACACTGAAGTGTAAAAGGTTAAATCATTTTTGCCCAAGTCATGTTCATGCTAAGTCAGGATTCAAACCTGGATCAGGATGAATTAGAAGCTTGCCATTCAGCCATGCCAACCTAACTGCCTCTGTGCAGCGATGCACTTGGCTGCTAACTAAAGATGGAAAGTTTGAATCTACCCACAGGTGCCTCCAAAGGAAGGCCTGGCCCAGGAAATAGAAAGAAAGCTAAGGAAAGCCTACTGCCCCAAAGGCAGCCATCGACAAGCTTTCTGGGCAAAGTTGTACCCTAACACACACGGAGCTGGAGATGCAGAATGAACTGCTGTGAGTAGTTTATTCAGGATTTTAATTTATTCCTTTCACCTTTTGACTCCCACACCAATTTTAATGATCTCAAAAGAAAATATTTGCAAACCTCATTTATTCAAAGAGGTCACTTGGCCTGCAATTTCAACTACAGAGAACTCAGTTTAGAAGGCTGGAAATAAACAAAAATCCTAGCTTCTTAGCGATCGGAGACAATGTGAAGTCTGGTCGTTAAAAACCTCAGGAGACTTTCAAGCGTGGACTCCCAGGAACTTACCTTTAAGTTTAATTATCTAGATTCTTGTGTTATGTTGAAAAAGAGAGATACACTGGGCCCGAAAACCTGAACAGACAACCTAACAACTAGAGGAATTCCAGAACATGCAATGCAGGGCAAGGCAAAAAGCATACTACATAACTCAATTACACTCTGACATCAGTGGTCAGTCAACACAGAGATTCCTCCACTGGCCTTGGAAGACGGACAGGTGATTTTGGAAAATACAGAGTCCTGGGCCCTACCCAAAAATCTGTGGACTCTGACTGTATGTAGAAGGCGAGTGAGACTGTAGTCCCTTACCAGATAGATCAAATGACTAGCGGGGTTTGTGAAAGAACGACATGGCAGACATTCCCACAAATAAATGATTACACCTCAAATAATATGCACCGGATTGAACTGACGCCCAGGGCAGGCTTTGTCCATCAATCTAACTGCCTACCCAGGGAAGAAGCCCTCGACTCAGCATACATCAACACCATGCTGGGACCAACTGGGTTTGTCAGGCGAACAACTGCACAGGAAGAGTCAAGAAAGAACCTAAAATCGAGAGGAAACCAAAAGGGGCCTCACTGGAAAGGGCCATCAACTTTAGCTTTGGTATTTTCCCACAAAGCTAGGTAGAGCAATCATCTGTGTCTCCTTTTTAAGAGCGAGTTAGGGAAGCACGTGGAGAGTGCTCGGGGAGAAGGGGAAAAAAAATTGGAAATGGAGGCTCTCATGTTTGAGGGTAGTCAGGGCTTACCAGTTACATGGAAGCTCGCTTCTTTGTTGCAAGGCATGCAGGGGGCAAGGCTGGGCTTGTTCACCAGTTGATTAATGAAAATCTGTTTCCAGATTCTGTGGTTTACATGGCAGATTAAGCGATTAAAACCCAAGTTATTAAAAACACATACGTCCTGAAAATCAAAGCTGTGCAGCAAAAGGCGAAGGGAGAAGTTGCCTGTTGTGCTTGCTTATTTATGACTACTCAATTTCAGGCAAGAGGATGTTCATCAACCAATTTCTCAGCACATGGGGCCTAGACATGGACCAAGAGGCTATCATGCAAACAGAACCAAGAGATACTACGTGGCTTAAATCGGGAAAGGCATTTGCCTGGTTTGTATCTTTCCACCATATGTATTCAATCTGTCCATTGAACAAAGAATTCAAGAAGCTGAACTATATGAAAACTTGCATGGCAGAAAGAGAAGAACTAACTACCAGCCATATGTGGACGGAGAGGACAGCATGACTGGCTGAAGATGCACAGGCCCTGAAGCACTTCCTGATGAAGATCAACAACTACAGCCTTCAGTGTGGTTTGCACCTCAGGGCAAAGGAAACAAAGAAATCCTGACGATTGGATTAATAAGCAACACTGTGAAAAATGGGGGGTGGGGTATTGAAGTTGTCAAGCATCTCATTTTCCGTGGAGCCACCATCCATGATTGAGGAAGCAGCGGTCAAGAGCCCAAACAATGTACGGCACTGGGGAGATCTGATGCAACACGAATAACCTTTCTATAAAATTCAAAAGCAATGAGGTCACTTTGAGGATAAAGTGCACATGACCAAGGGCACGGTCTTTTCGAATGCCTCATGTCCCGCAAAAGTTGGACAACGAATGAGGAAGACCAAAAAGAATGGATGCCTAATGTGTTGGGCAGAGCCTGGGTATACTCTGAATTGCCAGAAGAACAAACTGATGTGTCTTGGAAGCACAGCCAGAATGTGGCCTAGAAGCAAGAATGAGGGGACTTTAGCTCACATACTTTGGCCATGTTATCAGGGCCGATCCAGACCCTGGAGAAGGACATCGTGCTCAATAAAGTAGAGGATCATGGGAAGTCCCACAATAGGATGGACCACCCAGCAATGGCTCAGTCACAATGAAGGTTGGGAGGATGGGGCAAATGAGCCAGTGTTTGAGACTGTTATCCATGAAGTCTGAGTGAGTTGGAATCAATGGGACGACGCCTAACAAAAACAGCAACATAAATCTCCGGAAGCAGGTGAAAGGACACACATCCCGCCAAGGGAAAAAAACCAGCCAGTTCTGCAGCAAATTGGACTAACTCCAGTCAAACACAGCGCTGACTGTCTCTTCAGAATTAACACCCACTTACACTAATTTTCAGCATGAAATCTTTTGCGGAAAACAGATAAGCATTCAACAATTGGCAGATGGTCTCTTCTTGGTGCGTGCTGTTGAATCCGCTCCAACTCATCGGGACCTTCTGTGGCAGGGTGGGTCTACCCTGTCGGCTCCCATCTTGATAGAAGCAAGTCTTTGCTCCCAAGGGCCACTGATATTTCAGTTCATCGCCAAGGGCTCCACCACTGCACCACAAGGTTCCTTTCTAAGAAAAGGGTCGACAGGATTTCACACTTCATAGTCTCCCATCACAGACTGACAAAAGGGTGAAGAGTTAAAAGGAGTCTTACCAAAAACAAACCTTCCCAAACCACAACTCACAAAGACCCTCCTTGCCTTTGCCCAAGTCTTGAGAAATGACAACTAACTTTCTTGAGTTCTTTTCTGTATGTAACTAAGGAGGCACTCTGATCATGACTTGGCTGATGAGCAACTGAACCCAAAGCTTAGAAGACCAGGAACACAGCGCGCAGGACAAAGCATGGAACCTCTCTTGACACTGCCCACCTGCTGTCCAAGTACCTGCATTCAGAGGACGTGCTCAATAAAGGATCTGGATCTGCTGAGTCTATGCACTTGTCGGGAAGCCACGGATTGCCACGGGTTCTTGTCTTTGAAACCACTGGCTCAGACCTCAAAAGGATCCATTGACATCTCCAAGCCAGAGAGCTGGCTCCAAATGAAAACAATGCCACAGAATCACCAGCTTCTCCTCTACTAACCGGAAGAAGAGTGGGGCCCCATGGATCTACCTGTGCTGATCCAAATGGGCGGACTGAGAGATGTGCCGAGACAGGGAGGGCTCTCTGCACACTGAGTGTCAGGATGCTGTGCTGAGCACCCAGCTTCCAGGCTCTCCCGACGAAGAAAGGAAGGAGCAAGGAAGACTCGTCATGCTCACCTGAAGAGTTCCAGTTCTCACACTCACACCGAGTCCGGTGTGGAGACCCAGCCCTTTCTTCTTCTCTCGGCTTGGCTTTCACATCACTAGATGGAGATCATCTTTTCAGAGGCATTACACCTCTGAATGACTAAATGAGTAAATCCACTTAATGAAATTAAACTCATTAATTGAATTAATTTTAATGTAATTCCAGTCCAACAGAAATGAGGAAGATAGGCGTTGCACCTCCCTTGTTTGTGCATCACTTTCAGGCTACCCAGGTCGTATTCAGAAAAGAGACTCTGCAAGGATTTATAACTTTGCTGGCAAAGTGACGCGCCCTCCCTCTCCAGAAGAGGTAGCGTTTTCAACAGAAGAACTCTCCTTTGTGTGCTCTGACCTCAGATTTCTCCAGGCCTCCAAACAAGTGGGAACTTTCGCATCTTTTCCCCTTTTTCATCAAGAATATGTTTCCTAAAAGGTATGTGAAACAAGTTAAACGACTTGCCCATTTCCATTTCCATAACATGTATATGGCACATCAGCTTTTATTTTTTCCACATACAAGGAGATGAAGCTTGGAATATATTCCGGTGGGAGAATACGCAGATGCTACGTGTCTCTTCTTAATATATTAGTGCCCTGTAATCCAGACCATATGATCAATAAACTCTATAAAAATTAAATCATACCAGCAGTCTCAGGCAAAAAAATGAACCCAGTAGATTTTTTTTAAGTCGGTGGGGTGCGGAATATTAAAATCACATGTTATACTATTAATTTTTCTTTGGGAGCCAGAAAGAATGCTCCTGCTTATTTCCCAATTAAATATTTACCTTTTCAAACAGCTTTTCTTATTTAAAGTGTCAAGAAAAGCATTTAATTTGGTGATGTGGTACTTTAGGCTACACTCGGGAGAGACATTGATCAATAAATCACTTTTGAAAATGACTCAACTGTTGACATGACTTTAACGTTAGGGCATACATACTCAGGGCCCTTGAAATAAGTAGCTAGATGCTTGTCATAATAAAACCGAGTCTCGATGGTAAACAAAACCATTTGCTCACATATTAGGCCACCTCGAATAAACATAACAAACAGCTAGGTTTATTTATATTCACTTTATGGGGACATGAGAGTAGCTGGGACAGATGAAAAACTGAAACCCTACAAACTCTTGATTTTTTGCTGGCCAAAGGGCAAAACAGACTCTCTCTGGGTTTCTGTGAGCTTGGCTACCTTGGAACTGGTAGGTGTGTCTTCCTGCAAAGTCCTTCACATTGCTTTTTCCCCAGGTAACAAAATACACCCCAGCTCTTGGGATGGCCTTTTGAAATGAGAGGAGAGGGAGGGAGGGAGAACAATGAGACCGTGCTAAAGCTGTCAAGCGTGTTCCCTTCAGCTTGCCTCCGCACAAAGTACTTCAGAGACCCAGGCAGGCACAGGTGCACCAAGGGTTTCCTGGGCTCCACAAAGAACTTCCCCTCCCACCAGCCAAGCAAGAATGTAAACACAGAGAAGACCAGGGCAAACGGAGAGTAAACAGCTAGGGGGGATTTAGCGTTTCCTTATGCTCCCCTGGCACCGACGAGGGGCTTTTGAAAAAGACAATGGTCTGGTTAGGAGACTTTCATTTAAATACTAATCTGCCCCACAGATCTGTGCATAATAATGAACCTGGCTCCAGCGGGAAGGCAGCCCCACCCCTCCCCCCGCCCTGTGACAATCCTTTACATACATAGCATCTTGATGCTTAATTGATCCGAGGGAGGGGGGAATGGGGCCCGCCACCTCCACTGTAGCGACCTTTCTAACTTTCCACAGCCATCTCTCTTTGAGGTTAACATTTAAAAAACAAAAAGCAAAAACTCTGACAGTCCCATCTTGCTTTCCAAATGTCCCGTGGCCAACCAAGCGCCACAGGTGGGAAGAGAGAAGCTGAGAGAAAGTGCCCGAGTAAGGGCCGGGCGGTGAACCCAGGGGCTTAGCCTAACTCCAGTGCCAGGAGCCTCCAGTTCACACCATTAGCACCGGTAAATCCGCCTCCACGGGCTCTGGAGTCTGTGCACAAGTGCTATTTTAAGGGACCTGGGAAGGGGGAAACACAGATGTTTCTTCAGTTAGCAGAGTTGGCAGAACACCTCCTGGACCAAATCCGAGCTCTTAATGCAGGAAGGGGCCCCGCAGAGCTGCTGGTTCAACTCAGTCATTCAACAGATGGGGAAACTGAGGCCCACGGTAGCCAAGGGGCAGTCTTCTGATGGCAGGTCCTGCACTTTTCCGACAGACCGAGACCCTCTTTTAAAGAAAATAACATCCTGGCTGACTTCCACCCTGTCCGTACCCCGCAGTGCCTAGTCCATCCACCCTCCTTTCGGCCCCGCTGTTCCTTGGGCTCCCACCTTTCTGCTCGCCGCAGCTTCCCAGAGAGTTTGGAAGACTGCGGCGGAGGAAGGCCTGGACTTTGTGGAACTGCCATTCTGGTGGGTTCCAAAGCGGGACGGTGAGATGGAGTTCCTCGCTCCCACTGCACTAGGCTAGCAGAGCGCGGGGGCACCCGCCCGGCGGTTGGCGCTCCAGGCGCCCAAGAACGAACTCTTGGATCGGAACCCAGCACCAAGCCGGGGGGGCGGGGGGCGGCGGGAGAACGTCTTCCAGGGCCTGGGGCTGGAGCGCAGGGGAGAAGCCCGAGTGCAGACGAGTCTGCCTGCCTGCCTGCCTGCCCGGCGGGCGGGCGGGCCGAGCCCACGGCAGCGGAAGAGTTGGCTGTTTACACCCAGCCGCCGGCCCGGGGCAGCTCCGCTCGGGCCAGGAGCCCCGCACTCCGGGAGAGCCGGTTCACCCCGACAGATGGCAACAAGCTGTCTATTCGCGGGCTCTAGATCCGGGCTCGACCCGCTGCCCCCGGACGGAAAGGGCAACCCCACGCCTGGTGCGCGGACTTGGGGGGCCGCGATGCTCCGAGCCGCCGGGGGGGAGGGTTTGAAGAGCCCGGGAAAGTACAAGCACGCCCCGGCACACACTCGAGAAGCCCGGGAGTCTGAGACTCGGGGAAGGGGCCACGGAGGGAGGGGGTTTCGGGGTCCTAGGAAGCGCGAAGAGTCCCCGAGAAGGCGGCGGGGGCCTGGGGGAGCTGACAGCGCGGGCGGGCGGGCGGGCGGCCTGGGGCCCGGCGCTGGCACGGGAGGGCCGGGGCCCGCGCGCACGGGGGCCCGGGCTGGGCAGGGGCGGGCGGCGGGGCTGGGCTCACCCATGAACAGGCAGAAGAGGTCCAGGCAGATGAGCAGCGCCCGCTTGCTGCAGCTGCGCCGCGGGCTGCCGCCGAGCGCCGGGCTGCCGCCGTTCTTGCTCTCGGGGGCGATCGCCTTGTCGTACTTGTAGTTTTGCATGGCGCTGGCTGCGGCGCGAGCCTCCGTCCCGCGACAGCAGCCGCCGCACACTCACTCGCGGGCCGCGGCCGCCGCCGCCGCCGAGCTGCCGCTGCGGAGAGGGGCGGGTCGGGCCCCGGCTCGGGGCGCGGCGAGCCGAGGGGCAGCGCGGCCGAGAAGCTCTCGGCGGAGGCCGGCCGCGCGCTGCTGCTGCTGCTGCTGCTGCTCCTCCGGCGCGCCGCTCTCCGCGCCAACGGGCTCCCAAGTCCGCCGGGGCGCGAGCGGCAACGTTGTCCGGCGAGCCGGGGCCTGGCGGGCGCCCTGGGCTGGCGCGGGTGCGAGCGAGCGATTGGGCAGCGCGGCCGCGGGGCCCCCTTCCCCGCAGCGGGCGACTTAATGAATGAGCGCCGCGCCGAGCGCAGCCACCCACTCCGAGCGAGCGCCGCAAACGCCAACTTTTCCTGCTGCTGCTGCTGCTGCTGCTGGCCCCGCGGCGGCGACTGTGATCGCTTCGGTTTGTTTTCTGCACTTTTATTTCACGAGGTCCTTACCAAAAAAAAAAAAAAAAACAACCTAAGAGGGCGAAGGACCTCCCTTCCTTGGCTCAGATGGGATTCCGAAAGCACAGCCCCTTCCTTAAGCCGCCTAAGACGTAGGATAATTAAGGCCACATTTCCCCCCACCCCCTAGGAGAAAAAAAAAAAATCCGAAAAGTTACTCTTCAACCAGAGAATCCGGGAGCCCCTAGCGTTCAGAAAGGCCAAATGATCACAAAAGAAAAAAAGAGCAACAGTTTCTCCAGGACTTTGTGTTAGGCAGAAGATGCGGCTGTTGGGCTGAACTGCCACTTCTCCCCTTAAAGCATGCTGGGTCTTTGTGTGGACCCGAGTTTGTGTGGACCCGGGTTTTTCTTGAAGTGTACTGTCCTGAAAAACTCAAGGAAAACTGATGTTGTGTGTATGTGTGGGGGGAGTTTTCTTTTCCTCGCTTTATTTGGTTTTTATTTTTAAGATTTAACATCCATTTAAGACTGTGTAAAAGACTGTGGAACAAACCAAATCAAGCCAAACTCAACTGCCATCAAGTCGGTGTCGACTCATAGAGACCCGTAGGCCAGGGTCGAACTGCCACCGAGAGTTTCCGAGACTGAAACGCTTTCTGAGACTGGATAGTAAGGAGAAATCGACGGTACAAACTGTGGAACTAAACCAAAAATATCAGTCACTACCACCTAGTGTATTCCGACTCATAGCGACCTTAGAGAAAAGGGTCCAACTGTCCTGGACGGTTTCTGACTTGAGCTCTTCAGGAGACTACAGAGCAGGCAGGTTCTCAGACAGCGCCCAGTAGTTTCCAACCTCCTGTGGTTCGCAGCCCAGTGGGTGACTAAAATGCCACCAGACCCCTGCCATTGAATCCTGTCTGTGGCCTGTGAGCCTGAGTTAGTTATTCAATACTTCCTCTGCCCTCCCCATGCACACTGGGAATAGCACTGACTCACTCCCAAAGAAGTACGTGCGAAGAATTAAGGAGTTCACTTCACGAACATGCCTAGAACCTAGTCTGGTTCCCCAAACCGTTGCGATCCTCGCTGGACCCAATCCACATCACTCTCAGCACTCGGAGTACCCTTCACAGTCGGATTGGGTGTGACAACGAGCAAAAAAAAAAAAAAAAAAGCAGCTGCAGAGCTTGCAGGCTCCACCGACACTGGAGTGCCTAGTGCCCAACTCAAAATTCGGGACTGGTAAATCACAAGGTAGAAACAAGAGCCACCACGGTCCAAGCAAGTTTGGAGTTCCGGTCTCGTGGGGACACTCTGACACAAGATGCTCCAGTCGAACCACTCAAAAGCCAATCTCATGGCCAACTCATGGAGACCATAAAGGACAGGGTAGAAGTAGCTCTGTGAGTCCCAGAGATGGTCACTCTTCAAGTCTGTGCATGGACTCTGGTGATTTCCAACCACTGACCTTGTAGTTAGGCCAATGCGTACCCATGATATCACCATGTGCCTCATCGATGATGAGAATAGCAGGAGTTCTTTGTTTGTTTTTACGTCCCTAAGAAAACAAAAGCACTTAGCTCAAAATGTTAAAGGGCAAAGACAACGCAGGGCTAGACTTGCAGCCTCTGAACGTTCTAGAAATTCCACCCTCTCCAAGGGGTTTGCTGTGAGTGGGAATTGACACATGACTGTGAGTGGAGGCATTCAGGGATCCAGACATTGGTCCTTCTCCACCCAGCTCTTTGTAATGACATGAAATTCAGTCACTAAACTTATTTTTGAGATCCCAGTCTAATGGGAAATCTGTGTTAGTTTTCCTAAAAGTTACACAGCCATACAGCCTACCCTGGTCTTGTTCTCCTTTGAGCTGCACAAGAATCCACCCCACGGGGGGGGGGGGAAGGGCTAAGAGGGGGCTGCTCATCCCCACGGAAGGTAC
>PVJH01008734.1:0-83448 GCA_004026705.1 Nesogale talazaci | reverse complement strand
AGTCATTTTTGGATGATCTTCAGGAAAAGTTTACCTGCATGTGATATCAATTATATTGTTCTATAATTTGAGCATTCTATTAGATCACTTTTCTTTGGAATAAGTTCAAATAAGGACTTCTTCCAGTCAGCTGCCCAAGTAGCTGTCTTCCGAATTCCTGGCATACATGAGTGCTTCCAGTGCATCATCAGCTTGCTGAAACATTTCAACTGATGTCCAGCCCATTCATGGAGTCTTGTTTTTAGTTAATGCTTTCAGTACTGCTTGAACTTCTTCATTCTGTATCATTGATTCTTGCTCATATTCTACCCCTAAAATAGTGAAGTATTAACCAATTCCTATTAACCACGGAGAGCGACTCAGTGACTTCTTTCTATCTTACTTTGATACTTCCTAGATCGTTCAATATATTTTCTATAGTATCTTTAAATAAGGCAACTCAAAGCTGAATTTTTTTCTTGAGCTCTTTCAGTTTAAGATATGTTTAGAATATTCTTCCTTTTTGATTTTCTAACTCCAGGTTTTTGCACAGTTTGTTATGATATTTATTTTGCCATCTCAAATGACCCTTTGAAACTTCTTGCTCAGCAATTTGACGCCATCATTTCTTCTGTGTGTCTTACTCTAAGAGTAAGAGCAAATTTTAGAATCTCTTCTGATATCCACTTTGAACTTTTATTTCTTTCCTATCTTTTAAATGACCATTTTCATAATGTATGATGCTCTTGAGATCTCCCACAACTAACTCCTCAGGTCTGTCATTAGTGTTCAATGCATCAAATCCGTTCTTGAGGTGTTCTGGAAATTCAGTTAGGTTTAACACAAGGCCATATTCTGGCTCTTATCAACCTGTTTTTATTTTCTTTAGCTTCTTTCTGAGCATATATACAATCAGCTGGTGGTCTGCGTCACCGTCGTGTCTGGTCTAGTTTAGCTGCTTATATTGAGTTTCTTCATGATCTCTTCCAAAGATGTGTTCAATTTGATTTCTGTAGATTTCATCTGGAAAAGTCCCATTGTATATGCACCATTTATGTTGCTGGAAAAATGTGCTTGCAATGACAATTTTGCTCTTGCAAAATTCTATCATCCAATCTCCAGCTTCAGTTCTACCACCAAGGTCATAATTTCCCACTACCATACCTTCCTCGTTGTGTCCAATTTTTGCATTCTTACCTACCATCATTATCAATGCAGTTTGTTTTCATGTCTGATCCATTTCAGATTGAAAAAGCTCGTAGAATTCTTCAACTTCTTCAACACTAGCTTTTCTAACGGTGCATATATTTGAAAATAATTGTATTGTTTGGATTTCCTTTAAGGCGACTAAGTAAAAACTTGTTACAGACAGAATTGCAGCTAAAATGTTCTGCCTGAGTGTTGATTATTTTTATGCATTCCTTTTCATTTTTTACACCTTCCACTTTTGCTGAATTAATACCTTGTGCATTCCAGGTTTCTGACATGGCTTATCAGCAAATGACGGACCCAATGCATTACACCCACTTCACTGAATAGGCTTTACTTTATTCATGGTTATGGGCAACTCTACTTTGAGAAGGTAGTTTTTCCTCAGTTACATGTTCAGTGCTTTCTGACCGGAAGGGTGCATCTGCTGACACTATCATTGACAATGCTCTGTTCCTCTTACTGACCCTTTTACTATCTGACAAAGTTTTGATTCTGTACATAAGCTGTTCTATGACTAGTTTCTCAGAAGTGGATAGCATATGCCTTCTTTGTAGTGTGCTTCTCATCAGGAAGTTATACTGAAACTTGCTCCTTGTGACTGACCTTGCTGGAATTTGTAATACAGGTGACATAACTTCCAGCATCACAGAAGCACAGACTTCACCACAGGAGGACAAATTGACAGACAATATTCAGTGCCTTCTTGTTCATACTGAGTTATGGCAATTATGATATGTCTGTTTCATTATAGAGTATTACAAGATACCTAGATTTGCTTGATGATAGTTTATTAAATATGAAATATATAGCATATGAGTACTGACAAACAAATAATATGTAAGTATATGTTCCTATGTACTGTGTATACTGCATATGTGTGTATACTAATTTTCTGCATCTGTATTTGATATATATATATACTGTTAATCAGTGATGGAGATATATTATTTTGCATATGTACTGGCTGACAAGTGGTGGGGATATTTATCATATATATGCTGACCACATATATATGCATAGAGGATAAGCACATACACATATATACACAGTATATACAGTACACTACATATATACACCACTTGTATATTAGCACTAACCCTCTAAGCATATACATGTAATTGCATATTTAATATACATTGGAATATTATCAAACCAATAAGTCCATGCATTTTGTAATATTATATAGTAAAATAGTCCCATGATAATTACTATAATTGAATATGAACAAGGAGGGACTGAGCATTTACTTCCCTTTAGTGAAAATATTTTCAGTAAAATATATCGAGTAAATAAAAACCCAATACAGGAGAATATTATTACTTAAGCATTTTTACCAATTAAGCATGCATATTTTTAACATGTGTAAATACATATAAATTATTTCAGCTTGTGTAATATTGCCAAAATAATTAACTTTTGTTATGCCTTTCAAAAGAAATTTTAGTTGTTTTTTTTTTCTCTCTCATCCTTATTTTTGTTCCTCTGTTTGTTTTTTCTTAGAGTCCAAATGCCTATACTGCCAGGAAAATAAAGTCAATTGAAATGCATATTATTGATGCTACATTAATAGACTCCACAGCCAGCAATGTGAACCATGAAAACAGCCACATAAAATACAAATAGCCTCTATGTTGGAATGAAAAGGAGAAATAATAAATAACAGTTTTAAAATTGTGTGAAATGGAAATAATGCGGCATCCCAATAAATTAACAAGACCCATAAGATGCATAAAAATGCAAAGCACTACACGCTTGAAATGAAGTTAATAAAGTCAGCTAGGAAACATTAAGAAACTGCTAAAATATTTTTTAATGTGTAACAAAACTGTGAGCTGTAATATTATTCTGTAGCCAAAAAATAGCATCAAAAATAGTATATAATCTGGATTGAGAAGTGGATTTGGATAGAAAATAATTTGGTTGAGAAAGCTACTCTGAAAACAACACCTCGGATGTCAGGGAGAAGGCAAAAAGTGTGTCAGTCTAGAAAATAAGAAATATTAAAAGATACAATTAGAAAGAATAATTGGTTATTTTTCCTTCATATTTACCATAGTGTCTATTATCCTTTAAGATGGTGAATCTTTTGAGGCCATGAACTATCATTGAAGGTTATTTGCTATATTTTTGACCCCTTGGAACTCAGAATCGTGTTAAATTCATCAGCAGACACCATGAGAAAAATGGCTTTGTTGGTGGCAGTCTGGAGGTGGGAAAAAGAAAAGAAAAGAAAAATGTCCTTGCACTATTTCAAGCAAAAATCCAGATTTTATCTAAGCAGCAATACTGAAACAAAACAGCACTTGAGTCAATTTCACTCATGTCAGCTCCATGTGTGGTAGAGTAGAATCGCATCCCTTAGGGTTTCAGACCATGTGGAAGCAAATGTTCTGTCTCCCCTTCATAGCCTTCAAAGTGCCCATATGTAAAATTGAATTGCTAATATTTTATTAGGAGTTAAGAACATAGGTACTTTTGCCAACTTGAGAATCCAGAAACAGCCTATATTCTTTGAATTACAGGAAGCCCTTGGGTTACAAACAAAATTTATTCCTATTTGTGTCTTTAAGTTGAATATATTGGGAAGTTGGAAGAGGTACACACGGTTCGTAGTTGAAGTCAAAGTGAAGAACCTTTTCAATTATTTAAGAACTAATAGTAAAGGTAACTGCAAGAAAGAATTTATTACCAATACAGGCTGGTTCAACAGTTTCAATGTGAAAATAGATTTATACAATTTTAAGGGAAAATTCTAGTTGTCCTGAAATCAGATGTTCATTCCAGACATTTTTCTGTCCTACTATGTGATGTTGCCTTGTCTTCATAGTAAGTCTTGCTCTAAGCTTAGATTTTCTGAAAACTTAACTGTTCTTATTTTTTCTTAATCTATAGTCATTCTTATGGATGAGTTATTGAAATGTCACAGTCTCAGTAAATCAGAGAATGCATCAAACTAGATCATGAAAACAAAACCATGTGTTTGAATCCAACTTAAAACAAGCATTTGATATCATGCTGGATATCTTTGGGTCAATATTGGCATTACACTACCCACTTTTAAATCTTTGGTGACTCAAAGCAAAATACAGGGGTGACATTTCAGAGAATTATATCCTTTGGGTCTAGGAAAATATTTTTCAATGAGAGGTACTTACTTATAAGAGACTAACTAGGTCATTGATAAGTATAATCTGACTGCCTTAAGCAAATGTATCCATTTATAGGGATAAATCTGAAATTCATAACAATTTTTCTTTCCAGTGTTTATGGATAAGCATCTCCATAAATTGCAAAATTATTTGAGGGATGTTCCCAGAGATTTATAGTCCTTGAATGGTGCAAATGGTTATCTTACTTAGGAAATATCTTCTCTGAGGTTCTTCAGAAGAAAGTCTTGATGACCTTCTTCTGAAACATCAGCCTTTGTAAACTCTAGGAGCACACTTTTACTCTGACACAAATGGAGTTGAGTTAGAGCAAATACTTTCTTCTAGATATTGATGACTATTCTTGCTAAACCCAATCAAATAATTGAGAATGAAACTTTTTATTTGATAGGTTTTCAACGTTGATGGCAAAATGCCTAATGTGTGTTCTTTTAGCTCCCTCAGTAGCTGAATGATCTCTATTTCCTACAGTAACCCAAAAGACTTAAAATGAACTCTTTTCCTGAATGAATTGTGACTTAGTTTAGGTACTCTAAAGAAGCTAAGCCAGTGATGTTTTATAGGCATATGTATAGAGAGGAATGTATAGCAACAAAATGGTTCAAATGATTGCAGAATCAGACAAGTCCATGTCTGGGAAGGTTCCAAACCAATGGTCATTTTTTTTGGTGGAGGTTCCTCCTGAGTCGTAGACTGATGATCAGCAGGTGGACTATGTGGCTGGTGACTGCAGAGACGGATGAATCTAATGTCAGCAAATCTGGCTGTGGCTACAGAGACAGATAAATCCAAGGCCATCGGGTTGGATAATAGGCCCCTGACAAATCACAAGACTATTTGGCATTATGGGAAGTCATTGGCTTAAATCCAAAGAAGAGCATGAGGTCGATGGAGTGAACGCAGGTGCTAGATCCAGCGATTCATTACTTGATCTCTAGACTGCTTTCTCTATGAGAATTGGTTGGAGATCCAAACAAGATGAAATGCTTGACAACTTCAAGCTTGCCTCCATTTAGTATGAGGTTTACTATTGATCAAGTTGTAAGGACTTTGGTTTTATTTACATTGAGATGTGTTAGTCTGGGTAGACTAGAGAAACAAATTCCTGGAGACTCATGTGCATAAGAAAGAATTTTTAAAAATCATTTTAATGGGGGTTCACACAACTCTTATCACAAACCCTACATGCACTCATTTCATGCCAACTAAATTTGTGCATTTATTGCCATCATCATTCTTAAAACATGAGTTTTCTACTTAAGCCTTGGTAGTAGCTACTCATTCTTCCCCTCCCTCCCTCAGGAATCCTTGATAATTTATAAATTATTATTATTATTTTGTCATATCATACACTGTCCAATGTCTCCCTTTACCCACTTCTCCAAAAAAGAATTTTACATACAAGAGCAATTAAATTCTGAGAAAATCCCCCAGCCTAGTCTAGATCAAGTCTGCAAGTGCAATACTAGTGCATATGTCTGATACCAACCTATAAAGCCCTCTTCAGAATCTTGAAACACATGCAATGATGCCAAATGCAGTAAGATCACAGGCCTGTGGGTTGGAAGTCTTATGGAACCAGTGATGTTGTAAGCATCTCAGTGCTAGCAGCAGTCTCTATGTGCCTTCCCCAGCTCCAGAGGTCTGGTTGCATCAGGAGAGGGCTGTGTGGCTTCTCTAGTTCCCAGGGCATAGCACCATGTGTCTTGTTAGTGGTCTCTCTGGAAGAGAGCAGAGAGAGTGAATCCCTGGCCCTCAAGGTAAGAAAAAGTAGGATTTCCCAGAATCCTCAGGAGAAGGCCATGCCCACACAGAGGACTTATTAGCTATGATCCAATTGACAGACTAGATTCTACCTCTTCACTCTTAATCCTTTTAAATTCCAAATTCACACCAGATTATGTAACTACCACAGTTGTAATCTTTACTGAAGGCTGCAAACCTTGACCTTAATCGACAAGTGCTCAAGCCCTTCCCATTTTCAACAAGCCAAGTTCTATAATCTGCATATTGCAAATTAGTTTTTAAGCATCCCTCTGATCCTGCTGCCTCATTCTTCTTTACATAATCCAGTTTCTCTAATCCTATGGCCAATTCATTATTCATACTAAGCAAATTAAATATTTCAATTGCTATCTCATCAATTACTGAAGACTAGTTTGGGGCTAATGATTTCACTTCGCCTTGAACTCTTTTCTTCAGAACCTTTGGTTCTTGCTCATATGCTGAAGTAGTTGAATATCAACTGGTTCATTTTGGAACAGCAATTCTGTATATTCTGTGTGCAAAAGGTCACTACAAGTTGGAACTGACTCAATGTCACCCAACAACAACAGCAACACTTCTAAGTCTTTGCATGTTTCTGTATATTACGTTCCTTTGTCTTTTTGAGCTGCCCTTTGAAATTTTCTTTTCAGCTCTCTGTCTTCATCTTTCCTTCCATTTACCTTAGCTATTTTATGATTAAAAGTAAGATTAAGAGTTTCTTCAAACATGTACTTTGATCTTTTCTTTCTTTTCTGTCTTTTTAATGAGGCCATCTTTAAAATGAACAATATCAGTTCAGTTCAGTAAGACATAGGTTAATGATCTTATTTGCATTTTATTTCATTTTCATGACTTACCATTTCCATAGGTTTATAATGCATGTATCCCAAGTTACAATTATTAGTAAACTGATATAAATTTTAACGTACAATTAATAGATATGTAGCATATTTTAATGATCCACTGCTTTCTTTTTGATGTCCTCCCATAGCCCATCAGGTCTTCTGTCATTAGTATGCAATACAGTGAATTTGCTGAAATTCTAAATTTAGCTAGACAGACTCAAACTTGTAGTTGGTTCTTGCAGACTTGTTTTAATTTTCTTCAGCCTCCGTCTGAACTTACATCTGAAAAATTGGCGGTCTCAAATACAGTCATTCCTTTGCTTTCTAACTGCTGATATTGAAATTCTCCATCTTCTTTTTCCACAGCTGCAGTCAATTAATTTCTATTTAGCCCATCTAGAGAAGTCCACATGTATAGTATATAAGATGGTGTGTTAGAGATTTCACTATAGACAACAAGATCACAAATATTGGATTCATTTCATTGAAGAAACTTATGTGGCAAATGAATAAGCAAATTCAGATGCAAAATACTGCTACGTTTGCTATTAATTAATCATGTGCTTCTTATGTTATAATATTAGCATATTTCAGTAAAAAGTAGATAAAAGATAAAAATGAGTGCCTACTGCTTTGAATGAAATCTTTCTTGGAAGAAGTACAAACAAAATAATACATTCTCAACTTATCTCTTCTAGCTTTTAATATGTTACATTAGTGATGAAACTCTATCTTGTGTAATTTGGACATGTTATCAGGAAAGATATGCACCTAGAAAAGGGCATCCTGCTTGGTAAAGCGGGAGAATGGTAAAAAGAGAAAGATCCTCAACAAGACAGGTTGATGCTACCGCTGCAAAAATGGATTCACATGACAATTGTGAGGATGGCAGAAGTTCAGACAGGCTCTCCTATTGTCAAAGGGTAAGAATGAATCACGGCACTTAGAAACAATGGCATCATGTTGGAAAAATAAAAAATATGTAAGTCCTGCAATTTGTGAATATAATAGAAGACTGCTTATCTGAGTTAATGAGGGATTTGAATGATTCTTAAAACATCATTCTTTGCATGCTCAAAGTCTTTTGCTTTCTTTACCCAGTCAGTCATTTCTCATTTCATTTTTCCACTGCTGGCTTCTTTCCTCCTCACCTCCTTCCCAACCTCTCTCCCTTTCAACTCTCTCTCACAGTTTCTTTCTACTGAGATCATCTTTATGCTAACATTAAGGGTTAGTATGAATAAGGCTAAAAAGTCAAAGGATTTTGACTTACAAATTGAATGTGTGTGAGGTATATTTTTCCAGGAGTAATGTTTATAATTGTGTCCATCTCTAACCCTTTTATCTGAAGCAATAGCATGGGTAAACATTAACTATAAAAATGACACATTTCTTAAAATATACTTTATGAAGACAAGAAATATATTTAAAGAGTAATCGCATGTAGCTAAAAAGGTACCATATTTTTTGGACCATAAGATGCACCTGACCATAAGACACATCCAGTTTTTAGAGCAGAAAAATAAGAGAAAATATTCTGAATCAAACCAGAATACTAAAATGTTCTGGGGTACCACACCTTCAAACCATAAGATTCATCCTCATTTAGGCCCCTCCACTTTATGGGAGGGGAAAGTGTGTTTTATGTTCCAGAAAATATGACAATTGACTTACGTAATCCCTGAAATGAAATTATTCACAATCAAAGTTACCCCTGGAAAAGTTTCATAGATTATTTCTGATATGAATTTAATTTTCTGGAATGCTCAAATTACTACTTGTCTATATATCTAAGGTAGTAAATATTCAAGTATAAAGTGGAAATAGCATTTTTTTAATAATTTTACTGGGGGCTGTTACAGCTACTACAACATTCAGTACATCATTTTTATCAAGCACATTTGCACACATGCTGGAAATAGCATTTTATATGAGTATTTTGCCACAAATAGAAGAAAGTACACTGGGAGGAAAGAATTATATTAAAACAATGAGGGGCTGAGCCCTGGTGGCATAAGTGGTTGAGTGTGGGACTGTGGCCTGTGGGCATGGCAGTTCAGATCCAGTGGTGGCTCTCAGGAGCTGCACTGGGTAGCTCCCATGACCACCAGAGGGCAGTGATGCCCCCCCCAAAAAAACAATGAGAACACAGAAATGGTATATTTTAATGTTAGTAAAGTTAATTCAGTACTACCTTAAAATAACAAATGCTGGGGAGTAGGTATCTAAAACAGTGGGCTAGGCAAATATTCAGGGTGGCTATGCGTGTTTGTTTCACAAGAAACCAAGTGAAACTGATACAGATGGTAATTCTGAAAGCCAGAATTTCAAAGTAAAGGATAAAATAGATTAGGGCAGTGATGCCAAAAAAAAGAATAGAATAAAATAGATCAAATACTGATTTCAGGAAGAAAATACATGAAAACAGCAAATAAGCTCCATTGCATGGAGCAGTGATTGCCAACTGATGTGGCACCAAAAAGCCATTTAGAATCATTGGAAGCAATATCCATAATACAGTAGTAACTAGGTACTGGGCCCTGCTCCTCCACCACACCGGCAGCAGTGATCATCAGTTGAATGAGTGTTCTCTCTCCCACTACACAGCACCACCTCCAGACGATGAAGGACAAGTCCCCTCATCCTCATCCATTCCTGCGGCCAGCATTCTGCTCCTCTCCTTTCTTTTTTTTCTTCTCCTTTTCAACTTTCCTACCCATCTATCTTTCTTCTTCTTTCTGTCTTTCTCTTTTTCTATCTTTCTTTCTTCTGTTTTTAGTGTTTTTAAATCACTTTATTGGGGTCTTATACAAATCTTATTACAATTCATATATCTATCACTCTCAGCTTTCTTGACATTCTAGTCTTCTTCATCCCTTAGCTGGGACAGCTCCCTTTTCCCCAGAGGTGACCACGCTGGTTTTGCCTGGGGTGGTACCATTTTTGCCAGGTGTTGCTACTGCATTGACTAATGTTACCTTCTTCTGGGCTGGCGTGGTGGCTGTTGTTTTTTTCTGGGAGAGAGAGTTGCTTTCTTGACTGGGGTAGCATCTACCATCTTTTTTTTTTTAATTGGAGAACCATCTTCTTTGATAGCTCTGTGGCATTCTTTCTTCATGCCTTGTGAGCAATGAATCCCTCCTCTTCTCCAGTTTCCATCTTTTTCAACTTTGTCTGCATGTCCCCATTCTCACTGTCATCTTCTACCTCCTAGGGTGGAGGAGCCATCTTCTTAGTATCCCTTTGAGTTTTATGGGCCTTGGCAAGCTTCACTATAATAGTGGCTTGGTAGAGGGAGTGTGTTGTGAGAGGCGAGTGGCAGAGATGAGTCTACCTGAACTCAAGCGAGGTCATTGGCAGATACAGAGCTAGAGTCTAGACTAAGTGCTTTTGGCTGCCTGCTCAATTTCCCTCTTTTTAAAATTGATTCTTAAACGCTTTTCCCCCTCTAAAACAAGGTAAATATGTTGCTGTAGTTTCCCATTACTTTATGAGAACAGAAAGCCTAATCTTTCTCCCAAAGAAAGGCTAACGGTTTTGAACTACTGTTCTTCCAGATAGCAGACTGGTACGTGGCTCTTTAAGTCTCCAAGGCTCCTAGCTGAATGTTAGACAATGAATGAGGATGACTACAGAAGAATTGACTCCTTTGACTCATGGTGTTGGAAAAGAACATTGAAAATAACATGGATCTCAGGAAAAACAAGTCTGCCTTGGAAGAAATACAGTCAAAATTCTCCTTAGAAACAAAGATGCAAAGAATTTGTCACATATACTTTGAACTTGTTATCAGGAGAGTCCAGTCCCTAGAGAAGGACATCATGCTTGGTAATAAAAGGGGGCAGTGAAAAAGAGGAAGGCTTTCCAGGATATGCATTGTCACAGTGGCTGCAACAGTACTTAACCTCATTGTTGAAGGCATTACACAGATGTGAAGGGTCTGACAGTGTTTCTTTCCACTTAAGGACAGCTATGAGACTTACTCCACTGGATGGACCCTAACAAAAAGTGCAACAATAATGACAACAAAATGATTAACAGTAGTAGACAAAACATAAAGAATAACAGAATGAAAAAGAAAGCACGGTCTATTAATAAGTTGTTTATAAGCAGAAATAATGTGGAAATTAAAGAGTGGAAAGTAAAGCAAATGGAAACTAAAAAAAGGAGAAGTGGAATTATTAATTTCTTATGCAATAGACTTTAAGGCAAAAACCAGCAATGGAGAAAAGGATAACTAACTAGAATACAAGGCATTCATAAATATGTATTCACTGAATAAGATTATCAAAATGCATAAATTAAATTTTAACGGAATTAGTGATATAATGCATTGTCATTGAGCAATCGCAACTATTATATGAATGAGTGAAACCATAACTTTCTCAATGTTCAAAATTTTTACTGAAGGAGACACAGATCATGTATTAAAGGAAATGGCCAAACACTACTATAAGAAAACAAAAACAAAGCAAAAATCCAACTCACTGCCATGAAGTCATTTCTGACTCATAGTGACCCTGTGGGACAGGGGAGAACTGTCTCTGTGAGTTTCTGTGACAGTAACTCTTCGCAGGAATCAAAAGCCTTGTCTTTTGCCCACTTCGCTGGCGGGTGACTTCAGTTAGTAGAACAACTCTTACCCACTCTGCCATGGAGATTCCTCGGAAACCAAAAGAAACCTACATAAACTAAAAAATTGGTGGGTTTTCGATGCTATTATAGTGATCTTACGTATAACAGAACAAAGCATTGCCTGTTCCATGCCCACAATCGCTGTTACATTTGAGTCCACTGTTCCAGCCAGCGTGCTTGTTAATTCATCTTGTCAAGAAGCTTCAGATGTTTTGTTGGCCCTGCACTTTACCTAACACAAAGTACTGCTCCAAGAACTGATCTCAACTGAGAGCACGTACAAAGTGGGAGAAATCTTGCCATTTTGCAGCTTGTCTGCATTCCTGACAGACTTCTGAGACAGATTTGCTAGTTTTTTTGACAGTCAATGATGCTTTCACTATTAGGGAAAACCAGACCAGTATTATGAAAAATTCTAAAAGAAGAACTTTGGAAAGAGAATCAACACCAGACAAAACTGACATCAATTTACAAGGTAGCACCGCACAGAAAACAAATCAGGATGCAAAATATAACAAAATATTTACAAAACTCAAAATTGGAAACCAGAAATTTACAATAAAGAAAAATGCAAAGAAAATAAGATAGAAACTATATACAAAACATTAGTATTAAAAGAATGATAAGTAGTTTTCAGAGGCATATAACAGTAACTGGCTAAAATAAGTAACAGACTAATCGCAAAGAAAAACAAAAGCAGAAAAACAGAAACCAGCAAAGGAAAAACACAAGAAAATCCACAAACAAAAAGAATTCATCACAGAAATTAACAAAGAATAAAGCATTGACACCACTAGAAAACAACACACAGCAAAGTGATAGTAACAAATCCACACCTATCAATAATGACTCTAAATGTTAATGATTTAAAAAGACCAATCAAGAGACAGGGAGTTGCAGATTGGATTAAAAAAAAGCAGGCCCATCAATATGCTATTTACTCGTTAAAATGTAAGTGTAACTGAAATATTCACTTTAAACAGGTTAATTTTAAATTTTGCATATTTCAACTCGATTAAAAATATTTCAGGTATTTTTTTATTCTAAACTATAAGTTGTACCATGTCTATAAATCTTCTTTGTAGGCCCTACCATTAAAATTCTGTGTAATAAAATAAATCAAAGTCCACTACAGTTCACTCCACTTTGGAATATTGAAATTCTATAGAACAAAATAGAATTGTCCCAAAGATTTTCCAGGCCTGTGACTCTTAAAAAGGAAGACTACCATACCCGTCTCCCATGATGGCTTTGAATCAACAACTTTTGGTTATGTTTTATTCACTAAGCAGGGTTCCAATGAAATGATGCCACTTTACTGAGGTTAGACTGACGAGTAAATATTTCGGTGAAAAAATATCAAAAGAAGTAAAAGCAAGAAAGTTTTGTGTGGTGGTCATTCAGAACTAAATAAAACTACAATCTATCCAGGATATACAGAATCTAGCATTTCAGACTAATAAGAGATGTTTTTGAAATAATGTCTCACTTTCTGTCTGTGTCCAATTAAATTGGTATTGGTGTCTATCTCTGACAACTAACTAGGTTGTTGAAGCTACTTTACTTTAAAACCAGATCTCTCAGGACTCAAGAATAAGGAGAAAATAAATCCCTTGAAAAAAAATTTTAAAAAAGAACAAACCAAAAATGATTCCATGTAATAAATTTATTTATAATTTTAGAGTTCATTCTGAGATAAATACATATTCTCTGTCATTTTTATTAACTCAAACCAAACCACAAAGAACAAATGCACTGTCTTCAAGTCTGTTCCAAGTCATAGGGACCTAAACAGAGTTTCTAACACTGTATCAGACCCGCACTGGGCTGATAACCACAAGCCCAGCAGCTTAAAACCACCAGGCACTTCAGAGGAGAAAGATGAGGGTTTCTACTCTCATAAAGAGTCACAGACTCAGAACTCACATGGTTTCCACCCTGTCCTATAGAGCCATTAAGCATCAGAATTGACAGTAAGTATCAATGGCAATGAGTTCCATTTGAAGTTTCTGCATGAGCTGATAGGCTCTTTGTTCTCCTTATAAAGGGCTGATGACTTTGAGCCCCCAACTTGGGACTGTCATTCCAAGACATTGAGTGCCTTGGATATTCAATAATATCTTGGACATTGGATGTGCAATAACTGCACAATGCCACCACAGCTCCGGAGCTTGCCATTGCTGTATGCATAATGATCCTGCATACAATGGGAAAAAGGAACGCCCACTTCTTCATCATGCTCATAGTCATTTTGTGCAAGCACATTGTAGCAGCCAGCATGTCAATTCACATCACTGAGCGTATTCCTCTCTTTTGCTGATCCTCCGCTTTACTAAAGGGGGTTTAAGCCTTGGTGTCCTAACCACCAGGTAGCAGTTCAAACACACTTGGTGTTCCATGGGAGAAAAGGAATCGTTTAGATCCAGTAAGGATTCAATCTTAAGAGACGCTCAGGAGCGATTCTACTCTGTCTACGTCAGAATCTACTTTATGGCTGCGCAGGGCTTGGTGAGAGAAGTGATGCCTTATAGCTCATGGGAGACGAAAGACCGATGACTTCCTCATTCCAAATACAATTTTTAACTTGAATGGTGATTATATACTTGGAGCTCATCAGATAAAATACACACTAACAAGATTGAGTACATCTACGTAGAGCAACATCATCAGTCAGAAAATGCTAGGAGCCACCTGAGGACAGGCAATGAGGCATTCATTTAAAAGTTCAGGCGAAAACTGAAAATGAGGAGCTGTTAGCAAGGACTCAATTAGAAAGAAAATGCTTTGAAACTGATCTTGGCAATATGTACAACTGTGCTTGACACAATGGAGGTACATATGGAGTGTGGTAAGAGCAGTATGAGCCCCAACTAAAATGTCTTAAGAGTAAGCCGGACAAAGTGAACACTAATGACAGAAAATCAGACAAGGTTTGGTGTGACATTAAGGACAATATGTATGATGATAGAAAAAGCTCATTAAAAAGATTGGAAAAATCTAAATGGATGCCAGAGTAATCTGAACCTTTCTCCTGAATGTAGAATTCTAAAATCAAGGAAGAAATGATGAAGCGAAAGATGGGAACAAAAGTATTTGCTAAAAACCTAGAGGACTTGAAGGAGTTATTGATAAAAATCAATGACTAGAGTATTCAAGAAGGATTACACCTCAATGTAGAAAATTATTCTCAACAGTATTGATAATGTAACTGCATAATAGTTACATGTTGGTTTTCTAACTGCAAGATGAGCATTTCAAAACAACCAGCCACACTGCAGGAGGGAGACAAGATTTTCTACTTCATTAAAGATTAAAAAGTAAAGTGTTCAAGTAAAGTCTTAGAAACCCATTGGAGCAGATACAGTCTACCTCATAGAATCACTATGAACTGACTGCTAGAGCAACATATTTACAACCATAGGAAAGAAAAATGATCCAACTGAATGCTGACATTTTTGAAAAATATCACACACAATTAAAATTTTTCTGATAATAATTTTTAAATGGTGGCATCAATGCATTAACAGAAAGCCTCCATAAATGTAAGCCTGATTGAGAAGCGTGGCAGGCAGGCCCCCTGACCCATCATCAATCAGAGCTCAAGGGACTATGTGGATACTTAACATTTTGAAGTCTGCTATTCTCACCATTTTGCAATCTACCTCTCTAGTCAATTCTCATAATCATTAATATTGTCTGAGTTCTGTGTTGTTTGCAGTGGCTTATGGAACCCAACATACATTTTGTGCCTATTTGACTGTGTTTCTCAGAAGTTTGACAGTTGAGACGTCCCTCCCTTCTTCCCGCCATAATATAATTTAATGTAATCAACTCAATGATGGGACCTCTGTAAATCAAGTAGCTACTTGTATTAGACTTCTGTTCATATCTCCTTGAGGGGGTGATATAATTGATACTTAATAGATGATGTGCAGAGCTTTACTTCCTGCTGACCTGTATCTAACATCTGTCAACTTGATCTTCAGTTCTTGAGCTAAGGTCTCACTCTATTGCCTGCTGATGCTGGGAGCTATCAATGGCCTACCACATTGCCTGCATATTCTAGGAGTCATGAGAACCTGTGGTCCTTAGATTAATTTGATGCTTCCAGGTCAGGCCTAATCTGGCATCCACCATCTTGGGGTTTTCCATCAGCCCTGGCAGCTGCCTTAGCTTAGCATCTGATTCAAGATTTGAATCAAGAAGTGTCACTGGCTTTGCTTCTCTAATGATACCAACTTAACCCACCAACAGAGAAATAAATTATAATGTGAGGGACGGTTAGAATATGGGAAAGAAGGACAGAAGGGTGAGGGATAGCTGATCTCTACTTATGCAATGGACCTTGGTCTGGTGTGACTTGGAATCGCCTTCTCCCATGTGGTCAGAAGAGGTTGAACATAGTCCTCACGCTATTTCCTTAAATACTCTCCATTCAAAAAGTTTAAATAAGTACAAAATTAAGGACCAAAGACTATGTTTTCAGTAATCAATTTGATTCCTGCCTATAGCTTCTTAAAATCATTCTTGTTTATTTGCTTGGAAAAGCATATTCAAGAGTAGGTTATTCAATTAAGGAGTATTAACTTGTGCTAGTAAGTCATTGATAAGATTCCAGTGCATATAGCAATCTCTATGATAAATAATTTCCTTTTATATCCAAATCAAAAACAAACTCACTACCATTGAGTGGATTCTGACCTAGAGCACAGGGTAGAATTGAGCATGTGAGTTTCTGAGACTGCTTAACTGTATACAGGAGTAGATAGTGTCTCTCTCTCTCTCTTTCTGTCTCACCTAACAGGCAGGTGGTCTTAAATTTCTAACCCTACAGTAAATAGCCTAGTGGAAAACCACTCTGCCATTAGGAATACATATATATATATACATATATATTCAAACAATATATATTCAAACATTCCTACTGCATATAACTATTTATTTTTTCCAATGAAAATATGATACATTTTAATTTTTTTACTATTTTAGTTTTCCACTATAAAGATATTCACTATTCATTCCAAAAGTTTTATAGTACCAATTTGGTTAGGGTAAAAAACATTTATCATTGACTGCAATGTCAACCATTAAAGCTAAAATATGGTTTAAGACACCTAAAGTGAAGGAAAGAGAAAGGTTGTGATGTCTCCAGACAGCAAGGAAACATTAACTGAATTTCATAGTTGAATCAAAACTTTTCTTTTTAAAAATAAAAAAGATATTAACATTGAGATCTATCATTATAATCAAATATAGTTGTATATATTATATAGAACTTATACATCATGCAAGAGTTTGCTATTGCTGAAATGCATTATTAAAGCAGAGTGACAGTTGTAAGAAAATCTACTCCTTGTGTGTCTTCAACTACATTAAATTTTATTACAAGCTGAAAGAAAAATGTATCACATGGGATAAAGAATAAAAAGAACAACTGCTTGGGTTATTATCTTGTCACTTCCTATATATCCAGACTTACTCTAACTCCATATTTTTATATGAATGAAGGACTAGAATATATTACTGTCTATAATATGATTCTGCTAAGACTTCTCTTTCAATTTTCCTTTCTGTCTGTAAGTGATCACATTCCAGTTCATGGCCTCAATCCACAGTCTTATTATGCTCAAAATTAACTCTGTATCAATTCATCTTTTTTCTTAAGTCTATATCCATCTAGGCAATTCCAATCTGACATCTCTATTTTGATGTTTCATGGCATCCAAACCTTACCTGTCCCCAAGAGCTGTCAATTTTACTTTCTAAATACTGTTTTCTCTATCCAATTAGTCAAATCTCCATTCTAAATATCACAATCCAAACTATTATCACCTGTCATCAAAGGTAGTATCACTAACAACTTTCCTAATGGTCTCTCAGAAATTATTTTCTCCCACTTAAGCCATTCATTGTTCACTCATCAAGCAAGAGAACATTTTCATCAATATAAATTAATCATCTTGGAAAATAATGGTAAAATGTTTTCAGTATATTTTCCAATGTTTGTCTCTTGTGTTTATATTATCACAGTCAATGCCTATCCAGCATCCACCATTGAGAATGGTATACTAAACAGAGTGGTAGGGATGGGAGCCAGGTTGGAATTACTAAAATGGATGAGAGACAGAGCAATGGAGATATTATATGGAGTCAAGCACTTAAGGAGTTTGTAGACTGAAACATTGAACTAGGGTAATTTCACATTGAAAGGTCAAGAAAATTTTCTTTCAAAGGAAAACAGTAGCAAATATTTTGCACTGAATAGACCATTTTGGCAAAATTGAACAAAGCAGAAAGTAATGACCCTTCTCCCATACACTGCCTCCCCCCAAAAAAATAACAAGTTCCTAGATATTGAGTGTATATGTTTTCTATGACTAACTTTGTGATTCATGAAATATTTTGTCACCAAACATTTTGTCCCCATAAGTGAAATTGTGATCCACAAGACATAATTCAGAAACTGGAGAGATTTCAAGATTTCAAATGCCTCTCCTTAGGGCCGAGACCTGCAAAATTCCAAGTTGCTTGAAAAGGATCTAAATTAAAGCATTCCAGAAGAGTTGTTGTAGAATTCTGCCAGATTTAAAATTATGAACATTTGCCATGTCATCTGACAGATAAAACAGAAATATAGATAATTATACACTAAATATACACAAGGGGCTCGAAAAAATAGAAAAAAATAGAATGTAAGATAATGGAATTTTTCCTTGGACTTTTGGAGCCCTAATTGTGTATTAAAAATAATACATATATCATATTAAACATGCAATTACTGTCTGCCTGATGGGGTATTTACAGACATAAATTCTTCAAATTTTTGGATGAAGGATCTATACTGCTCCTATCCACAAATTTTATGATAAAAATTATACTAGAAAATGAAAGTAAAAGTAATCCTGGAGGCAATACCAAATATTGGTTGAAAGGATATAATAAAAATCGCAATACTGAAATTGCTCCATTTGTAAAATTGCATCTTCTATAGGTTGTAACTCAATCCATGGAGGTAAACTACTTGAGTTCAAAACCCATGTAGAGTTCACCACTTACTAGCCAGGTGATTCTGAGTTTCTAGAAAGATCCTATGTTCTTTCCTGAATGATATAAGTAAAACTTACAGTATTTCGCCAAGATTTAAATAAAATTTGCTAAAAAAATTTTCGCATAATGTACAGTATGAAATATTAATAGACAGTCACTATTATTGCTAAGACTCTAAGCAGCAAGCATAAAACATAATGACAGTCAAATTTTTCAGAATCCAATCACAGTGACTTCTGTAGAATAAATATGAATTTTAAAATAAATGAACTGTCAATATTTTGTCAGCACTAAATTAATACAATGAACTTACGCCATGCTATGGAGTAGATTTAGCTCAGAGTGACTATATACACTAGAATAGAAATTCTGTACAAGAATTCCAAGACTGTAAAGCTGTGTAGGAGCAGAGATCCTCACATTCCCCCCCATGGAATGGCTGGTGCATTTGAACTGTTTATTTTACAGTTAGACGCCCAGAGACATGCACTGCCTGGGATACTTGTAGCTAGGGAATAAAATAAAATAAACTCATTGCCATTCAGTAGATTCTGACTCAGAGTCGTCCTTTAAGACAGATCTCCTGTCGGTTTACAAAATGATAAACCTTTTCCTGTGGAGAAAGCATCATCTTTCAATCCCGGAGCAGCAGGTGGTTTTAAATTGCTAACTTTTCAGTTTCTCAATCTGCGTTCAAGCAATCAGGAAAGCTGGATTGTATGGAGAAATGTTTGCACCAGGAACAGAGGGAGGTTTAAGAACAACTTGAGTTATCCAGATAATGCATCCTTGCTTGCTGAGAGTGAGGAGAGCTGGAAGCCCTTCCTGAGGAAAAATAATGATTGCAGCCTTCAGTGTGGAGTTTAACTCAAAGTAAAGAAGACCATAATTCTTACAACTGGACCAATAAGTGACATCATGATTTTTGTCAAGGGTTTTGTTTTGCTTGGTTCCACAATCAATGTTAATGGAAGCAACAGGAAAGAAATCAAATGATGTATTGCATTGAGTAAATCTGCTGCAAAACCTCTCTCTATTATTGTAAAGAAGAGGAATAACTTTGAGAATTGAGGTGCACCTGACTCAAGCCATGGTATTTTCAATGGTTTCATATACAGATGAAAGTTGAGCATTGAAGAAAAAAGACTGAAGATGAAATGATGTACTAAAACTGGAGAGATGACAAGGAAAATATTGGAAATACCAAAGTGTCATTAGACAAACCAAATCAGTCTTGGAAGAAGTACTGTTAGGGTTTTCCTTAGGGGCAAGGTTGGTGAGAGTTCATATTACAGACTTCCAACATGTAATCTGGAGAGACCAGCCCTTGGAGAAGAACACCATGTTTTGTAAAGTCCAGGCTGGTAGAAAAGAGGAAGTACTTCAATGAGATGGATTGACATGGGGCATGACCAGGATTTGCTTAATGTTGTTATGCATAGGATTATTATGGACCAGAACCAACTCGGAGACATATAATAAGGACAACCTTGTCCAACTCACAACGCATTATGTCTTATCATTGTGGTCCTGAGTAAATTCCAACTTACAGGAACACTGAGTACAATAGAACAAAACATTGCACCACCCTCCTCAGTCTTGTTATGCTGCAGTGCACTGTTGAAACTCCTGAGTCAATCCATCTTGTCCAGAGTCTTATCTTTTCTGTGAGTGAAGGGAGACAGGGTTTGGTGAAAGACAAGAAAATCATAGATTATCAAGGGTTCCTGAAGGAAGGGGGGAAATGAGCTTATACCAAGGGCTCAAGTAGAAAGAAAATGTTTTGAAAATGATGATGGCAAAATATGTACAATTGTGCTTGACACGATGGATAGATGTTTGGATTATGATAAGGTCTGTAAGTGCCCCCAGTAAAATCATTGTTTTAAATGAGAGTCTTTGCTTTCTTCACTACATTTCTACTTTACCAAGCATGAGTCATTGCATAATAGAGAAGAAACATAAATAACGGAGGTAACAACAGTCCATTTTAGAACTCAGATTATCATGGTGGCTAGAGAAAGAAAGTTGGCAGTTGGGTTTGGAGCAGCCTGTGTGGGCATAGCTCAGCAGCATATCCGATTCAGAGCTGACCACCCTCAGTGGTGGGAGGAGTCCTGCCCAGCTTCTAAACACTGTTCGTGGACCCGATGGCATTGCATGCCTCACAGACATCCAAGAGAAAGCAGGCCTAGCAGATTACAGAGCATTCCAAGTCCCAAGAAAGCCTTGCAAGCCTAAAGGTTGCCTTACTATTGGTAATGACATGTACAGCACAGCGTTTCTCATAGAAACTACATGTGGTCATCAGCATATCATACCTGGTAAATCACCTTTAAAGTTTCAGCAACTTAAACATTAAGAATATATGCTTTTACTATTGGTTGGAGTGTTGGAGCAGGACTGCAAAACTTTCAATATAGCAATCCAGGAGATAGTGCCAGCCTCCTGGCAAATATGCTGTATCTGAAGCCATATTCACTGGGAGACGGGAGGTCAAGCCAACAGCCAGAGACCTGTTGTTCTGCGCAGGGGAAAAGATGAAGCAGCACCACTTGCTATCCCAGGTCTAGTTTTCTTTAGCAAGAAGACTAAACTGAACCTGATCTTCCAAGAGAAATATCAATGACTGTCCATCACGATCCCCGCAATATTTCTGATCCTTTGTGTGATGCCATGCAAATTCAACTTTTTAAATGACTCTCTTATATTGTAATGTTATCTGTAATAGGATAGTCTCTTTCCACATACAAGTAAATTCATAAAACAAAGCTATTTCTTCATATACACACACCAATCCCTAAAGTTGTTGTTGTTTTCAAGAGCCATTGAGCTTGATGTCACCCATTGGCACTGTAGGCTTGAGAAGAAAGTGCTACCCACATATGTGCCATCATCACAGTCATTCCCATGCTTGTTTGCATTGTTGTAGTCATTGTGTCAATGTCTCTCTCATGGAGGGCCTTCTTTTGTCTGCTGTCTCTTTAGCAAGCATGGAGCCGCTTTGCGGGGCGGGAGGGTGTGGTGTTTAAGAGTTGGGCTGTTAACATCAAGGGTCCACAGATCAAAATCATTAGATAATTCATTGGAGAAAGACCAGGGCTTTATACTGTGTAAAAAGTTACAGTTCTAAAAGCTGATAGCAGGTGTTCTACCCTCAGTTACAGAGTTGCTAGGACTTGGCATCAGATCAGTGTCAGAGAGGTCGATTTTGGTTTTCTATTAAAAACAAGCACATTTTATTGGGGGCGCTTACCCAACTTTCTCCTCCCATCTTCTCCTTACCTTCTTGGTATGGCTACTGTCATTATTGGTTCTGAAAGGTTTATCTCTCCTGGATACCCTGTGGTTCCAGCTCTTATCTGCACCTGTGTTTAGCCAGAGCATGTGAAGTAGAATTGGGGTCATGATAGTGGGGTGGGGTGGGGAAGAGGAGCATTAAAGAATTAGAGGAAAAGTTGTGTGTCTCATCAGTGATGCTCAGCTTCCTGACATGATTCCTGAAGACTAAATGAGTACATAAGCAAATGTGAAGAAAGCTGATGGTGCCCAGTTTTCAAGAGATACAACATTTGGGATCATAAAGGCTTGAAGATAAATAAGAGGCCATGTGGCTGAGAAGCAGCAAAGCCCCATGATGAAGCACACAAGCCTGTGGGATAATGAGGTGCTGATTGGATCAGTATCAGATATCAAAGATTAATAACAAAAAGTTATATCAAGTGAATGAGGGAAAATGCAGAATGGAGACTCAAAGCCCATCTATAGACAATTGGACCTCCCCTTACAGAAGGGTCACAAGAAAGAAACAAGCTAGTCAGGGTGCACTGTAGCACTGCTTTGGGTTTTCTACTAACCAACCATGATGAGAGAATTAGCGTCTCCTGAAAACATATGCAAAGTGTATAAAATAAAGTTTTGCCATCTTTGCCCCTGAGAACTTGTCATATTTCTTTCATGATATATTTGCTTATCCTTTTAGCAAATCATGATACTTTCAATATTTTTCTATTACCACAATTTTAATGCATCATATTCCCTGTCTATCCTTCACACACTTATGAGGCAATTGCAAATATATTGGCATGGGTTAGGCACACTTTCATTCTCAAAGTAATAGGCTTGTTTTCAGAACTTTAAGCAAGGTTCCTGCAAAAGATTTACTCAATGCAATGTACCATTTCACCCCTTGACTGCTATTTCCATGAGCATTGTTTGAGGATCCAAGCAAGATAATAGTCTGGATAATTTCAATCTTTTCTCCATTTCTCATGAAGCAACATATTGGTCTAGTTGTGAGGATTTTGCTTTTCTTTGCACTGAGTGCTCATCATTACTGGTGGATGTAGGACTTTATTTGCAAGTGTTTAAATCCTCCTCATTTTCAGTAAGAAAGATTGTGTTATCTGCGTATTGCAGGTTTTCAGGGAACCGTCCTTCAATCCTGGTGCCATACTCTTCTCCATATAATCCTGTTTCTAGCATAATTTACTCAACACATAGTTTAAACAAGTATGGTGAAGAGATACAATCCTCATGCACACCTTCTCTGATTTTAGGCCATGCAATATCACCTTGCTTTGTTTGCACAAGTGGTTCTTGATGATGCACACATTCCTCATGACGATATCAAGCATTCCATAATTCCCTTTCTCAAGTTTGTTCTAAGATTTTTATAATCCATACAGTAGAAAGAATTGTCCTAGTCAATAAACCACAAATAAACATCTTTCTGGTACTCTTTCATTTGAGTCAAGAACCATTTGACATCAACAGTTACATACATTGCTCCACTTGAGGCCTGAGCTTCTGGCAACTCCCTGACCATGTACTAGTGTAGACATTGTTGGATGATCTTAGCAAAAATTTTCTTGTATGTTATATGAATAATGTTTTTCTATAAATTTGGAATTCTGTTCATTCAACTATCTTTGGAATGGTGCAAATATGGAACTCTTTCTGTCAGTTAGCTAAATAGCTCTCTTCCAAAGGTCCTGAATTAGACAAATGTTTCCAGTGCTTCATCAGTTTATTGACACATTTTAATTTATATTCCATCAAGCCTTGGAAGCTTGTTTTTGGCTATTGCTTTCATTGCAGATTGAACTTCTTTCTTCAGTCCCATTGCTCTTACTCATATGCTATGTCCTAAAATGGTTTCATGTGAACTAATTATTTTTACTATAGGGACTATGTGTACTCTTTCCATCTTCTTTTGATTCTTTCTACATTTTTCAATATTTTCCCATAGAATATTTGAAAATTACAACTTAAAGCTTGTATTGTTTCTAGTGTTTGTTTAAATTGTTTTTAGCTTCTTCTTCTTGGTTTTCAAACTCTAGGCACTTACACATTTCAGTTAATATTTGAGTTTATCTTATCAAGCTGCCTTTTGGAATTTTCTGATCAGCTCTTTCTTTCATTTGACTTAGATACTATTAAATTAATAGAAAGTTCAAGAATCTCTCCTGACATCCATTTTGATCTTTTCTTCCTATTCCTTTTTTAATGGCCTTCACTTCCTTAATTGATGATGGTCTTATGTCTTCATAGCTCATCAGGTCTTCAGTCATTAATACTAAATACACCAAATCTCTTCTTCAAATCTTCCTGAAATTCAGATCAGATAGTCTCAAGGTCATATTAAGACTCTGGTGGACTTGTTTCCTTTTCTTCATCTTCAGCCTGGATTTACATATGAACAATCGAGGGTCAATACCTAGCATTGCTATGGCTGCTGATATCGAGCTTCTCCGTGGTCTCATCTCACAGATGTAGTCAATTTGATTTCCATGTATTCCACCTAGAGAAGTCTGTGTGTATGGTAGACTTTTGTGCTCTTGAAAAATGATATTTGCTATGAATAAGTCATTGGCATTGCAAAAATTCTACCATGCCATCTCTACCTTGCTTGAATCGCCAAGATCATATTTTCCAGCTGTGGTTCCTTGGTCTTTATTTGCAATTTTTGTTTTATAATCACCAAAAATTATCAATATACCCTGATTGCCTGTCTTAGTAATTTCCAATTGAATACTGGCAAAATAATTCAATTTCTTCATCACTAGCTTTTGTGGTTGGTGTGTATATTTAAATATAGTATATTATGTATTGCAGTGTGCCTTTTGAACAAGATCTCTTCAAAGTAAAGATACCACTTTGAGAACCAAAATAGCTTGAATCCCAATCCATGGTATTTTAAATTGTGTATTATATATGAAAATGATCTTGGTGATACAAACATATGCTAACTGCACGATCAGGTGTTCAAACTTATCATCCAATCCTCAGAAGAAAAACGAGGCTTCCTGTTCACAAAAAATTTGCCATTTTGGCAGTCACATAATCTCATGCCAATTTATGCAAAGTGGTGGAGATGAGCCTGCCAATCAGATCACAGCCCATGAAGATTTTATGTGAGCATAGTCTTCTCCTGCAGATTCTGAGAACTCCTATCATCCTCTCTGAATGTGGAACCCACACTCACTCTGGGTTGTAACGCATGTTAGTCTGGGTAGACTAGAGATGTAAATTCATATACATGTTTATGTGTATAAGAAAGAGCTTTATATACAAGAGCAATTAAATATAGAGAAAACATCTCAGCCCAGTCCAGATCAAGTTCATAAGTCCAATATCTGCCTATATGTCTGATACCAATCAATAAAGTTCTTTTCAGACTCATGAAGCACATGCAGTGATGCCGAATGCTGGAGGATATGGACAGTGCGTGCAAAGTCTTTTGGATCCGGTGGTGGTAAAAGCAACTCAGCTCAGGCAAGGGTCTTCATGTGGCTTCTCCAGTTCCCAGCCATGGGGCCTGTCAGTGTAGTGTCATCTGTCTTGTTAGTATAGTGTCTCTCAGGGAGTGAGTCAAGAGAGAGAATATGCCTCCCTCCTCCAAGAAGGAAAATACCAGAGTCCCCAGAATCCTCAGGAGAAAGCCAGACCCACACAGAGGCTTCATTGGCTATGATCTGATTGACAGAAGAGACTCCACCTCTTCACTTGCAATCCTCTAAAATTGACACCAGGTTTTGTAACTACCATACTCTTGACAAGCTTGACAGCATGACATGGAGTCATGCTGATGCCAGCCAAAGCCATGGCCATGCTTCCACGGCCACTAGAGTCAAAAGACTTTCCATCCATGGGTCTGTGATCTTCCACATTTGGCATCATTTGCATATATTGTGTGAGTCTTAAGAGGAATTTACAGATAGCTATTGGATATATGGGATAATATCAGACTAAAGGACTTAGTCTGGACTAAGCAACTATACAGTTGCTCTTTTCTTTAAAGCTCTCTCTGATACACATATGAGTGCCTCTGCATTTGTTTCTCTACTCAACCCAGACTAACACATTCTGGCACCTTGGGAGAGGGAAACTAGAGAAACAAATGATGAAGTGGAGAGTAGATGCTTGTTTGACCTCTGTCTCATGGTAGTTTTTCATGTTTGGCTAGCCAGAGGTCAGATATGGCCATGCAGTTTACTGGATCGCTTTCTAAAAAGAATATGGAAAATTAAATTTGGGCTATTTTATTTGTTTGTTGTCTTTGATTATTCCTATATGAAATGGTGAAAATGTGTGTGATTTATGTATATGTTGAACTCTGGCAAAATCTCCCCTTGGGTTTCTCAGGAACCATGCTGCTTAGTGAAAATAGCTGACAAAAGATCAAAATGGCTGACAGAAAGCTTGGCCCTGTCTTGATTCAGTGAGAGGCCTAAGGGCATAATTCATATCAATGGAACAGTTTATATATGGATTAAAATTATATGGGTAAAGATTGAAAATTAAATGACTAGTTAAAAAGGATTAAACTTGATAGTTTTAACAATTGAGTTTGAGTCTGTAGGTACTAGGTTTAAATTGTTTTCTTTTGACTATTGGTATAGATATAATGATTTATAGATATGATGATTAGGAAATAGAGGAAGTTTGTAAGCTTGCAGTTTCAGATACCAGTTTGCATTTTTAAATGGGTGTAGGAAACACCTGTAAAGAAGCCTCTGAAAAGCTAAGCCCCATACACTGTCAAGAACAAAGATGCAGAGACTTGATTTGGGGGGGCTGTTCACAGATTCAAGAAAAAAAGGAAACCTTTGTTTTTTGTGTTTTTTTTATATTGGACTAGTGGTTTATTTGAGAAACTGGAAAAAAATTAGAGTCATGGAGAAACTCTCCTCTATAGGATTGAATGTTAAAGAAAGTGAGCATGTAGCCTGAAATGTTTAGTAGGTGACCACCTGGATCCACTTGTTAAGTGGCAGTGAAAGAAATGCAGCAATAAAGAGATCGGTTAAGTCTGGCCACCGAAACTCATGAACTCAGTTCATAGAAACTAGAGGAGAGAAGGAGAGTGTTTGACTGTTCTGAGGTTCATGACTTAGCAAGGGTGTCTAGAGTTGTTGAGAATTTGTGACATTGCCCATAGTCTAAATGCAAAGTGAACAATGGGCACCCTGCTGAAGCTAAGTGATGCAGCCCACATTGAGTTGACCAGAGTCTGGCCAGATGAAGAGAATATATTTGAATATATTTCAGCAACTGCATATTGCTGTTGACTTTATGGATAGCCTGTCATTATTTAATTGCTTATGGATACAGACTCAAAAGGTTCCAACTGGAATGGAGATTCTTCACATCAAAGAATATGATTGTCTTCTAACAGCATTGGGCTGATGTAAGTGAGCAGTATAGAAATTGGATGCCCTAAATTGGAGAATAAAGGCAGGAAGTGCCTGGTTTATTAACTTTCATAGGCACTGAAATATATTTTTTGGATTAAGGTGTAGATATTCACTTAACTACATGAGTTAGGCATAGAATATTTTTATTCACTTATAGAGTATTATGTTTAAATGAATCTGGCACATATTGAATTATATACCTTTTAGTTTTATCCTGTAAGTACAGATATGTTTTTTACTATCTTTTGTTTAAAAATAATGTATGTATGGATTGTGATAAGAATTGTCTGAGTCTCCAAAAAGACTTTTTTAAAAAAGGTTATCAGAAATAAACGTTTTCTGATGGTTTTAGATAGCCCTATGAAATGGTCATTTGGCCCCCAAAGGGCCCTTTACCCACAGGTTGAGAACTGCTAGACTGAAGCCTTCGATATGGATTGCAGTTAATATAAAGAAGGTAAAAATTCTCAACTGGATCAATGAACACCAATGATAAATGGAAAAAATAAATTATACAGCTGAGAGTCATGTAAAAGTATCAAGTTGACTAGTGGTGATCTATGGATGTTGCATAATTTCCTATCAACTTGAGAGAAGAGCTGGGGTCCAGCCTGTCAAGTAAGTCATAGCAAACGAGGCCTCTGTGTGGGCATGGTCTTCTTTGGAGGATTCTGGGAACTCTTGTATTCCTACCTCAGAGTGGCATATGCACTCTTCCTGTTGACAAGCCACAGGGAGCCATACTGATGCCAGCCAGAGCCATGGATATACTTTCACTGCCATTAGATCAATAAGATTTTCCACCCACAGGCCTGTGAATTTTCCTGCATTTGGCATCATTGCTTATGTTATGTGAGTCTAAAGAGGAATTTACAGAATGGTATATGGAGTTTGGGGTGACTTATGGACTGGGCTGGGGCATTTTCTTAATATATAATTACTCTTTGATATGACTATCTCTTACATGCATGAGAGTCTCTGGATTTGTTTGTCTAGTCAACCCAGACCAAAACAACTCTCTTGGAAACCACAAGGAGCAAACCTATGAGTTGGTGTCACTATGAGTCACTATCAGTTGGCATGGCCTTGAAAACAGTAGGCTTGTTTTGAGGTGTGTTTGGGGTTTTCTGATGGTTGTTGGTGTGTGGGGAGGGTGGACTTAATATATATGGATAATAAATAAAGATAATAACTGAAGAATTGATTAATATGAATCAAATGGTGTGAGTGAAGAATATTGAAGGTACTATGAACTATCAAGAGAATGAACAAATCTCTTTTGGAAGAAAAACAGTCTAAATGTGAGGATAGCAAGAGAATATAGACTTATGTAAACTGTTGTCTTCTCAGAAAGGACTAGTCTGTGAAGAAGGGCATTGTATTTTGTAGAAGGTAAGCAAAAGAAGAAAATCCTCAAGAAGATGGATTGACAAAACAGCTGCAACAATGGTCTCAATCATAGCAACCATTTTATTGACCTTGCAAGTTTAGGTAATGATTGTTTCTATATGACTCAAAACAAATTTAATATAATCTAATAGTAGCTTCAATCAATTTTCAATTAAGATATAATTCCATGCAAATAAAATGTTATGAAAAGCTTAAGAACAACCATAACAAAGGATAGGCAACTCCTTGATGAAAGAATTTAAAGAAGGCATAAATAACAAGGACACATATTTAAAATTTCAGTATATACTTTCAAAAGAAATTCTAAATTCAATGTAATCACAGTAGAAATCCATAACCCTAGCAGAATTAATCATCAAGTTTTAAAACAGGAAAATCTCTTCAAAAAAAATCACACAAACTATTTGTATGTATATATATGTATATATATATATATATATATATAAAACAGACTGAATCTTAACTTCACACTATGCTTATAAATCAATTGGAGGCTAATCATACTGAAATATAACAAGTAAATCTTCAAGACTACTAGAATGAGACATAAAGAAAATTACTACATGGTATGTGTAAGCTAAAATTTATTATGTTCAAAATAAGCAATTGATTAGACTTCATGAAAATTCAAAATGTTTTCTTGCCAAAAGACTCATTGAATATAAAAAAATAAGGGACAGACTAGGAGAAAATATTCATAAAATGTATCTACACAAACTTGTACCCAGATTATGTATATACCCCTTATTAAATGATAAGAAGATGAAAGACTCAAGAAAAAAGGAGATGAAAGCCAGTCAAAATTAATGCTCAATGAACACACAAAAATGGTGTCATACCATGACACCTACGTTTCATTACCAGATGTTTTAAATTTGGGATAATTGTAAAAATCTATTGTCATTATATTGCTAATTATAAGTATTAGCAGTAATGAGTATCAAGGTAAGACTGGCTGTGATGACTAAGTTTATATATCAAATAGACTGGGCCATTATTTCCCTCAGTGATGTGATAAATATATAATGTCACAATTGCCAGCTATGTAATGATTTCATTCTTTGATGTGATACAATAATCCTCCTACTTGTCATTAAGCCAATTGGTGTATCGCATCCTCATCTTTGGAACAGAGGTGAGGATAGGGTATATTATCAGGTAAGTCATTAAGTCAGGAAAAGGTGCATTTGACAAGAAAATAAAAATTTAAATTAGTGCAATATATAACCACATGATATTTTAAAAATGCAAATGTGTGAGGCCATTTTTATCACAGCAATGCTATAGGAAACTTCAGCTTCCCACAGGGTTACCAAAACTGAAAGGATAACTAGAACAAACTGCTCCAACTTTCTCCCTTATCATCCAAACCCTTAACTACTGCATCCTCCAGTTTAAGTGCCTAAAACTAACACTAGAAAAACTGCAATTATTGATAGGCACATAAAATGATAATGACCAGCTGAACCTTGGTGGTATAGTGGTTGTGCATGGGACTGCGGCCCACGGGATTGATGTTTGAAATCCAGCAGCAGTTCTCCAGGAGCAAGCCTGAGCTTCCAAGTCCCACCAGGGCAGTGATGCAGGAAAAAATGATAATTACCTTTTTGGAAAACTGTTTAGCATTCATATGAGAGTAAATTAAAAATATTGCTTCTATGTTTCCAGTTCATTCATGCGTAAGCTTTTTAGTAATACATGTGTTCATTTAGTTTTCTGACTGGAAAACTGACTAGAAGAGCAACATATCTGTGCCTGTTCTAAAGAAAGGTGACCCAATAGAAAATTCAATGCATTGAATGATGTCATTGATATCACTCACAAATTAAGTTTTTCTGAAGATCATGCAACAATGATTGTAGCAGTATACTGACAGGAAACTAACAGAAGTTAGGTCAGATTCAGATGACATGGTACAAGCTATATCATTGCTGATGTCAGATAGATCATGGCTCAAAGCAGAGAATAGCACAAAGATGTGTACTTGTTTTCATTGATGATGCAAAGGCATTCAACTGTGTGAACCATAATGAACAGTGGATAACCTTGAGAAGAATGGGAATTCCAGAACACTTCACTGTGCTCATTTGAACCTACAAATGAATCAAAAGGCAGTTGTGCAAAGAGAACAAGGGATGTATTGCATGACTTAAAATCAGAGAAGGTGTGTGTCAAAGTTATATCCTCTCATCATATTTGTTCAAACTATGTGCTGTGTAAATAATCAAAGAAGCTGGATTATATGAAGAAGAGTATAGCATCGGGTTTGAAGGAGGACTTATTAACAATCTGTGGTATACAGATGACATAACATTGCTTGCTGAAAGTTAAGAGGAATGGAAGCACTTAATGATGAAGATCAAAGATTGTAGCCTTCATTATAGATTACAACTCACTGCAAAAAATTCCTGCAATTTCCAAAATGGACCAATAGGTAACATCATGGAAAATGGAGAAAAAGTTGAAATTGTCAATAATTTAATATACTTTGGAACCACAATCAAAGTTCATAGAAGCAGCAGTCACGTTATCAAAAGATGTTTTGCATAAGGTAAATCTGCTGCAGAAGACCTCTTCAGAGTATTGTAAAGAAGAGAGGGAAAAAAGATAAACTAAAAGAAAAAAAAAAAGAAGAAGAAGAGAGGGTACTTTGAGAAGTGATGTGCGCATGACCAAAGCCATAGTATTCTCCATGCATAAGATGCATGTCAAAGTTGAATCAAAGAAAAATATATACATTTGAAAATGTATTGGCCAGCTAAAAGAACAAATTGGTCTTCTATGAAAGAAGTAAGGATGGAGTGCTCCTTAAAGGAGATTTTGTCTCACATATTTTGGATATATTGTCAGGAAAGAGCAATCCCTGGAGATGGCCGCCATGTTTCTTAGTGACGGGGCAGAGGGAAAGAGTCAAGCCCGTGATGTTCCACAATGACGGTGGGGGCATCGAGGAGCTAAGGCATAGGAACAATTGTGAGGAGAGCACAGGACTGGGCAGTGTTCCGTTCTGCTTGCATAGGGTTTCTATGGGTTGGAGTTGACTCAATGGCACCAAACAACAAATACAATGTGCTCATCGCAGAGCCTTTAAGAAAAAGGCCGAATCCAAACAGTGACACCTCACCGCGTGGGCCAGTTAAACTAAAGGAAGAGAAACGAGTTCAGAAAATTTTGCGGGAATTCCTAAAGGATAATTTTGATAGATTTCCTTGCATACAGTACAATTATAGTTTCTCATTTTGAAGAACTAAAAATTGAAACTTCACTGGTAAGAAAAATTCCGGAACATTATGATAAGACTTTTTTTATTTTGGGGGATGGGGACAGTTTGCATCACTGTTCTCTAGTGGGACAGTTGGGTTTTTTATGCTATCACAAAACTTTACAAGCTCAGTTTCCTTAGAGAATTTTTTGGAAAAATGTATCCCATCCATTCTGCATTTGTTTCCAAAACACAAGAACAATGAAAAGGAACTTGAGTTGAGTCCTTTGAGGATACCTGTACTGCCATGTTGATCTAGTGTAAACTGAAGAACCAGTGCTATTTGGGGAAAGGTCAAATCTATGGAAATATGACCCAAAGAGCTTTTGCTTAATAAAGATTTCTATAATTTTAGGATATATTAGAACTGATCCTCCTTGTTGTTAACTTTGTGTTGTGAGGTGCTATCAAGTTGTTTCTGATTTACAAAAGTCCTATATACAACAGAATGAAACACAATTTGGTCCTATGTCATTATCGCAATTTTTCTAATGTTTCAACTCTTTGTTCCACCCATCTCCTTGTTGGCCTTCCTCTAGTTTACTGGTCTTCTTCTTTACAAAGCATTCGGTCCTTTGCCAATGACTGGTGTGTTAGCTCGGGTAAACTAGAAACAAATTCATAAACATGCATATGGATATAAGGGAAAGTTTTATATACAAGAGGAATGGAACACTGAGAAAGCATCCTAACCCTGTCAGGTCCAAGGTCATAAGTCCGATATTAGCCCATACTTCTGATACCAGTCTATAAAGTCTCCTTCCGACTCACAAAGAATGTGCAATGACACAGGACAATCACACACAAGAGTCTTGTGTGTCCAGCAACAGTAGAAGCATCTAAGCACTGGCAGGGGTCTCTCTATGGCTTCTCCAGCCCCAGAGATCTGGTTCCATCAGGACAAACCCATGTGGCTTCTCCTCCAGCTCCTCTAGGTTCCAGTACTCAAGATCTATCAGCCTGCCACCCTCTTGTCTTGTCTGTAAACCGACTCCAAGAGACTGAGTCTCTGATCTCTCATCTCCATAGGGGAAATATCATGAGATCTCCCAGAATTCTCAGAGGAAACCATTCCCACACAGAGGTCTCATTGGCTATCTCCAGATTGACAGACTTGACTCCACTCCTACACTCTTAACCAAATTGGTACCAGAGTATGTGACTGCCACAACTTGTATCTTCTAATCATGTCTAAGTTATGTGAGTTGAAAGTTCACCACACTGGCTTCTCAGGTACATTTTGGCTGTACTTCTCCCAATACAGAGTTTAATTTTTTTTCCTTCTGATAATCCATATTACTTTCAATATTCTTCAGCACAAGTCACATGCATCTATTCCTGTTCAGACTGTTTGGTTCATTGTCCAACTTTCACATGCATATGAGGCCAATGAAAGCACCATGACGGGTCAAGTGACCCTTCCTCCACAAAATGACATCCGTAATCTTCCATACTTTGAAAAGGTCTTGTGCAGCAGATATGCTTAATGCAATACACCTTTTCATTTCTTGGTGCCTGCTGCTGCCCTTGCCACTGATTGTGGATTCAGGGTAAATGAAATACTAGACAACTTCAATATTTTCTCCAGATGGCATGATATTATCTACTGGTTCACTTGTGAGAATTTTTGTTTTCTTTACATTGATTTGCCATCCATTATAAAGGCTGCAGTTCCTGACCTGCATTAGTGAGTGCTTCAAGTCCTGCTCACTTTCAGTAAGCAAGACTATGTCATCTGCATAACAATGGTGCTTAGTAAGCCTTCCTCCAATTCCGATGCTGCCTCCTCCTTCAAATAGTCCAGCTTCTCAGATTATTTGCTAAGCATATAGATTAATTGAATATGCTGAAGTATATAACTCTGATGGACACTTTTCTGATTTTACATAATAAAGTTTATATATTAAAATTATGAAAGTATGTATATATCTATGAGTATGGGTTAGAAATGAATTTATGGAATCTCTAAATTTTTAATGTCCTTAAAAAGAGAGGTATAAAAACATTTATTGCCCCTTAGTTTATAATAATCAAAACTAAGAAATCAGACAAATGTGCAGCAAGTAGAAGACAGGTAAAAACAGTGTAGCCTCTTCACACAATGTCAAACTATAAATGAACCCCTGGTTTATAGAGCAACAATGTTGGATCTCATCGGCATTACACTAAGTGGAATGAGAACTACACAATAGGCTGTAGCTGGTTGACTTGAGAAACAAATCCCGTCACTTGTGTAAGAAAGAGCTTTATGTTAAGAAGTGATTGCATATCCAGAGAACTCCCAGGCCAGTCCAATGCAAGTCTTAAGTGTGATGCTAGTCAATGCGTCCCTCTTCCATCTCATGAAGCCACATGCAATGATGCAGAATGAAGGAATATTGCAGGGTGGTGGGTACAAAGCCTTGTAGGTCCAATAGGGTGGAAACATCACAGGGCTTGTGGCAACCTGGGTCAGCATGCAAGAAGGTGAAATCAGAGACTGAGGGGGATGCTCCCAGAACCCTCTTTAAGAGAAGGCCATGTCCACAGGGAGGCAACTTCAGACTGTGACCTGATGGACAGACAGGTTGAATGCCACACCTACACTTTTATGTATCTTCATGTTGGGTGAAATATGCAAGTAACCCAGTACGTAAAACTAGTAAATGTTGAAAAATGTAAGAATAACAGCTGCTTCAGGCTAGTAGTGAAATTAAAGGAATACATTGAAAGAATTTTATGAGAAGGTAGAACTATTCTATCACCTGATTGAGGTTGTTATTACTCTGATGTTTACATTTATCAAATCATCCATTTATATATTTTAATTTAATATTTTCATTTATCTCTTTATTGAATTTAATTGCATAAAAATGAGATAAGTAGTAAATAAAAAAATCTTAGGGCTAGGATGAATTGAATAGAACACATTTTGGAACAGAAAAGACTCTGTTAAAGACCAACATTAGTGCGTAGGCTCTGTAAAACTGTAAAGTAGTGATTCCTTTATTTATTTATCCCTATATTAACTTGTTAGGGCAATATTATGTTTCAAGCACATATCTGTGCCCATAAGCATGTACTCACACATAAACGCAGATGTTATAATGTATATTTACAAGTGGTTTAAGGAAGCAATCATTTGCAGAGATTCCATAAAGTTCCCAAAGGACTATCTAACCACATTTTTCTCCTATTGTTTTAACATTATGAAACAAATCCAGAAATTATTTTGCTTAACTTATTAAGGGGATATCAGGAAAGAAGAGGATTTTGTCCTAGTAAAGTATCTCACAGAATGTTCACTAATACAAATTGTTTAATTTAAACATATACACTATATAAACTTCTCTAATGTGTATGACTATGTTAGCTTGAAATATTACATACTATTTTAAGTGTTATGATTATTTCATCGTGGCACCATTTTGTTGACATGTTGATATTTAAATAACAAACTAGCAAATACTCATATATACAAAATGTCCAAATTCAGGTAATTGGTTTGAAAATGTGATCTATTTCAAAAGAAAAAAATTTAAGTTATTATTTTTTACAAGTGAAACATTTTCTCAACATTGGGTTTTCTATTTTGAAGGAACATATAATGTAATAAAAATGTAATAAAACATGAACTCGGATTTTTTTGGCTAGTCATATTTCTTATGTGAATAATTCCTAAACCCAAAAGACCCTTTGAATAAATTCAGATTTGCTTTTGCAGAAATATATCTTTTACCATACTTAAAAATTAATTACTTGCTGGATAGTGAGCTATGGAAGCTTTCTCAGTGAATTTATTTTAACTGTATTATTATTTATGCAGATATCTAACCACTTGAAGAAATATTTTTATGAAATAGGAATCATAATAAATCTTTTTTAAATAAATTTTTTTAATTAAGAAAATTCAGTTAATGTGAATCCTTTATTATTTAATTCAACACAGATACAAGAAAGGGTATTAAGTGGTGGGAATGGCCTCATTTTAACACTGTATTCTGTGGTATAAAGGACGAAGCTTCATTGCACTCTATTATTCCAAGACTTCAAAGGAAGAAGCAAATAGCTATGTCTGCTTACAACCCCTGGTTCATCACAGGAGACGTACCCATATTTTGTGAATTTTCATTAAGATAGACATAAATGGTGTGCATATAAGTAGCAACTAGATTGCATGCAAACAGATGTCTAGCAGTTGTAGGCTTAAAGTTTCTAACTAAAGAAATGATGTTATTGATGCCAATAACCATGGAAATAACTTTAAAATGTTTTTTTTGTTTTACAAATAGAAATGAATTTAGAAATAATTTTCTCAGTCCCTATTTTTATCCCATATTATACTTAGGAAAATGTTTTTCTTTTACAATATAGTAATGATCTCTGATGTTGTTTCACAAGATCATTGATTTAGAAATGAGTTCAAACTATTTTGTAACATCTGTTTCAAAAGATGCACTAGTTCATATGCTCAAAATGTGTGCCTAATGTAGAAAGGATGAAAGTTGATAGAATGAGGGGTATCACCTATCATTAATAAAGTTTCAATATTAATAAAGTTTCCATACTTCCATTAAAGTAAGTGCTTTGAAAAGAACACTTAACTGGGAGTTAGGAAGCCAAAATTTTGGCATCTACCATTCCATTTCCTATATGAACTTAGTCTCAAATCACTCACTCAGGGAGTGATTTTTCTTAAAATGTCAAACAAAAGTTTAAAATGGAAAGTTCTATCCAGCTCAATATTTTAGTCCTGGAGAAAAGTCCTTGATGATAATAAGGCACACTTTTTTTCCTCACAAACAGCTGACTCTCACTTGATTCCAAAATAAGAATAATATCACAACTCTTAAACTTGAATGACTATTAGGTAACGATATCCTTAACAAGGAGCCTGGCAGCACTGGCATGTAAGCATCCTACTTAAATCAAGTTCCATAGTTGGAAATCGTTAGCCAGTGCACAGAACACTGTTGAGGCAATCGGCTCCATAGAGAATTACAGTCTTGAAAACCCCGTGTAGGGCCACTAAAAATCAAGTGATGAAAAGGCAGTGAGTTTCACAATTGATAGTTTTATTAGGAGATAATATACTTCTAAGTCACATAAACATATAATGAATTAGTACAAATATATGCTGCTATTCAACAAGTATTCAACATACATATGTGTTCAACAAATATATACATTTATTAGAAAATGCTCACTGTTTTCCTACACTATGTTAGGCACCTATTGTATCCAGAGTTCTAGAAGTAGCTTAACTTTAAACTGGTGGACTTGGTTTCCATATAGCTAGAGATAAAACTTTATTTCGCTTATTTCTCTCTTCGTCTGTGTATATATAAATCATAGTAGCAATATTTTGAACATATTAGGTACTTACTGGATTCATAAACACTTGCTCTAGATTAAGTATTTTAGGGTCCTGGGGCACAGTTCCTGAAGCATCTGCTGCTACTCCACATCTCAGTTATCTGAACGCAGCATCCGTCCATGACATATGGTTGTCATCGTTTGCTTCCATAGAGATTGTAGCTGCAGAAACCTTCTGAGGGCAATTCTCTTCTCTTCTACAGACTTGTTATATGTTAGGCGCATTAGATTTTTAAGTATTTTACCTCTCTTGCAGCTTGACCTTTGTGAAGACCCTATGAGAAAATTCCTTTTCATTTAGATCATGGATTAGTAAATTAGAGCAGATGCAATTTCTATAAAGTTTACTTATATAATAATGTTATACATTGCCTATAGCGGCAGAGAAAAATAGCTGTAAAACAGATCCCATGACACAAAATCAAAAGCTTTTATTAGTATCTTACCTATGAAAGAAAATATTTGCTGGACCACATTCTAGATATTTTCAGAACAAAATCTTAATATGAATGAATGGACACCTTTGACTGAGAAGTGTGCAAATAAACATTTTTATAACATAAAAATTACTATTCTGAGTGTTGGAATTGGGTCCCTCCATGTCAGTTTCTACACCTAGAAATGTTATCAATTTACAAAAGAGGGAAACACAGTCAAACCTGTGCTATCTTCATAAACCTTGATGCAATCACTCTGTCCTTCCATCTTCCTCTACCGTGTCTGATGTCCTTTTGCAGGGACAGGTCTCTCCCGGTAACATGCACTTGAGAGGCAGTCTCACCACCCTTGCTTCTGAGAAACATACTAACTGCACTTCTTCCAAAACAGATTCTTTTATTCTTTTTGCAGTCCATGGGACTTACAAGATTCTTCACTAGAACCATAATTCAAATGCACTGATTCTTCTTTGGCTTCGTTTATCCATTGTCCATCTTGTATGTGCATACACAGTGAGATGTGACATAATATAATTGCTTCCACAATGAATTCTACTATGAGCTTCTAGTCAACTGAAAGGATTTCATCAGGGTTGTGGTCTGCTCCCAGTACATGTGGATGATGTTACAAAACTTATTTGCTTATTGCTGGATCTGGTACTTGAGCCAGCTGATTGATACCTTGCCTTTTGATTCTGAGAGTCATCAGCAGCCTCCCATCTTACCTGATACCCTTGGATTCATTCGCCTCTGCAGCCAGTAGCTTCTCATTTTACTTGCTGATCTTAGTTTCTTCTGCCGCAGTGAAAACCTCCAGCCTGACATCTGACCCATGGGCAGCCTCTACAACCATGTAAGCAGGAAGAAGACTATACAAAGTAGGAAGCCTCACAGTGTTATGACTCAATATAGTGAAAGAAATAATGAACTCAATTATAACAGTAATTGTGTGGATGGGGTAGGAATGGGAAGTGGCTTTATTCTGCTGTACATACAGTTGCTAATAGTCTGAAATAACTCATACCATGAAATAGCAACATTGAACTATGTATACTATTTCCTTGACATAAATTCCCTTGAATATATGTAACAAGCCAGGTTTGTTTCTCTAGAGCTGTGGTTCTCAACTTGTGGGTTGTGACCCCTTTGGGGGTTGCCCAATTCATAACAGTAGCAAAATTACAGTTATGAAGTAGTAATGAAAATAATTTTATATTGGGAGGGCCACCACAGCATGAGGAACTGTATTACATAGTACTAAAGGGTTGCAGCATTGGGAAGGTTCATAACCACTGCTCCAGAGAAATCAGTCTAAAACAATTTCGTTTCACAAATGCATTTGATTTGTTTCAGATTTTTGCATTCCAATCACCATAATTATTTCTTTATCTGGATTGCATGTTTGATTAAGTGTAGAAATTGGTAAAAATCTTTGAATTTATTTCCATTAAAATCTGTCCACAAAATTTTAATGTGAACTTTTAAAATTATGTCAGTCTTTTCATGTTAACATCTTCACTTGTGTTGTGTCTCACTCTATGTGGGAAGCTTCTGGAAAAAGACTTTATAAACCAAAATAATGGGTGAAATATTTTTAAAAGATAATAATCAGGTTATTGCTATTAAGGCAAGAAAATTACTATCTCAGGCAATCATCACATACAACTCTAATCACAGGCACTCTAAAATGTCTATTTAGGAAAATTACATTTCAGATATTTAAGGACTGCTTTGAGGTATACAAATTACCCAGAAAACTAATCAATTTTTTCCCAGAAAACTAATCAATTATAGATAAATATAGCTAGATCAACAATACAAAATATTAAGTCTCTACATTAACTTTAACAATTAGTGTTAGAGTTTTATTCCACTGCTGTTTCTTTTAAAAGAGTTCAAAGATATATTTGACACCACTTAATTCAGTGCCATCCTCTAGAAATTGTTGTTGAGTATAATGAATGCATGATTTAATGGATAAATTAATAAAACAGTAAGAAACTAGTAGAGAGCAAGTTTAGAATCAGAAATAGGTATTTTTATCAGAAAAACTTATTTGGAGCCATTTTTTAGTTAAAATTTTGGTATTGGTGGGGGAGTGTGTGTCTAAATATTCTGGACTGGGTATATGTCTGGGTTTGCCCAAAGTTTCCTTGTTCACACTTCTGAAGCTGCTTATATCTGAGCAGGTATGCAGAAAAATCACAGGCAGAATTCATCCATCTCAGAAGGAGGAGGGGCTGGCATTCTAGAAGACTCTCAGAGTTCAGTCTTCCAGATATCTAGGAGATCTGCCTCCTGGCTCCTTCTGTATAGTTCATGTCAGCCCATCTGCTCACCACTAACAGGTGGAGGAAGTGCCATTTTTAAAGAAAGCTTGACCCCATTGCTCTCAAAATCACAATCCCCTCTTATCTGCTGCCTATGGATGTAGCCTCCATCCAAGTTTCCTAGGACACAGCAGCCCCAGTCAGTGGTCCTCTGCCCGGATGTGAAGGAAGAGCAAAGGGAAGCAAGGGGTTTCCCATCATCTGTGACTTAATGCTTGTCCAGTATCTCTTGGCGGAATTTGTTTGCTCATTGCTATATTTATTTTCCAACTTAGCATCCTGCAATGCCAAGCATCATTTTCTTGATTTATTTCTTTATGTATTTATAGGAGAACCCAAATGAGAGTTTCTTTATGCCACTGTTTTTGATGAGTGATAATTACAAGGAGATACCCCAAAAAGTGAATTTTAAAGCTATTAATTAATTAATTTTTTGAAAAAACAAAACAAAACAACTTTATCACCTTCAAGGAACTTTCCATCATACTTAATCCAATTATCCAATCTGTGTTACCATTCTTGGAAACATTTTTCAAATTCATCTGTTTGGATGGCTAACAGCATCTCCAACTTGTTTTTATCTTCATCACTGCACTATTGTCAAATCACTGTCCTTTCATGGCTTCTTCATCTGAGGAAACAAAAGAAGTTGCACAGAGCGAGGTCAAGCACACAGAGTATGGCGGGTGAGGTAAGAGGGGCATGCTGTTTTTTGCCAAAAACTGGTGCACTGAGATGGCTGCATGAGCAGGTGCCTTATTGTGGTGAGAAAACCAGTCTCCAAAATTAGGTCTCTATTGTCTCACACTGTTATACAATCTTTTCAGAACCTCTAAATAGAAAGCTTCAGTAACAGTCTGATGTGGTAGAAAAAACTCCAAATGCGCTATTTCCCTCATATCAAAAACACAAACAAGCACCTTCTTGAGCTTTTACTTCACTTAATGAGCTTTTTTTTTTTTTTGAGGGGGGGAGAACTGAAGTGAGGATGGAATTTTCCACTGGATTGATTGATGTTTGTTTTCAGCAGAGTAAGAATAGCCCTCCTCACCAGCAAAGCTCTTGGGAAACAAATGTCTGAGTTGCCTGAGAGCTGTTCTTTCAAAGTATAGCATGTTTCCACTCAATGTTATTTTTCCTCGTCAGTCAGAACTCAGGGCAAAAATTTTGCCACGACCCTTCTCATTGCCAAAAAGAATCAGTGATTCAAGCTCCAAGTTAGTCCAGATAAATTCCCTATCTCTTCAGTGGTCCATAGTTATTCTTTGAGCACAAGTACACGAATTCCATAATATTTTCATTTATTCAGGACGTTGATGGACATCCAGAATGAGGTTTTGTATCAACTGACATTTCGCCACTTTTTGCCAGGAGAAACACACTATACACTTGAGTTTTCCCAAAGTGCTGTCCTTGTACGTGTGTTCAACACTACAAGAGTTTCTGTGGCATTTTCCCCAAGCAGGAAACTAAATTTCACTGCCACATGCTGTTCTCCTAAATTGGCCATCACGCACAAAAAATGAGAATTGAGCAAAACTGCTTTACATATATATTCACAGTGACCAGAAATAATCACAGAACCTTCCCAGGCGATGGCATTAGTTGCACCATCTCAAAACAAATGCTTCATGCGCGCCTAGTGAAGAAAAAGTGTACTACAAGAGCTCTGCCCAGTGGAGCTTTAGCTGTCTGAGGGGAGGTATGCCTAACCCCCTCATATATAAAAACTTATAAGGTTTATTAGCATATAATTCACATGCTGTATAATTCAGTGCTTAAATATATATTTTAAAAAGAGTTGTAAAATCATCACCACAAATAATTTTTGAGCAAGTTTTTCATTTTGGACCCATTACTAAGACATTCCCTCCTAACTTCCTCTGCCATGGCTTTAAGCAGCAATTAATCTAACTACTGTATGCATTTACCTATCTCACATTTCATATAAAGAAAATATAATGGAATTTGTCTCAATAGAAAACTGTGAAAAACTGAGGCAAATAGATGAAAATAAGGAAGAAAATTAGCTCACAGGGTTGTGAGAATGCAGAATATCCACCCTTTCATGTGGGTTTCCCTCTGCCATGTGTATTGCCATGAGGGTGCTCCCATTCTCTTTCACCCTTTACCTATTCTGAGATCAACCGTTATTCCCACAGCACTCTGTCATTGTATTGTCCAGACACACAAGACTACAATTATAAAGATTTATTCGGGAATTAGTATGTCTCCAGAAGTCAAGTTCAGTAAGGAGTAAAGATATAGTCATTGGTCCACAGCAACACCTCTCCTCAGTTACCAGACATGTCTCTCTTTCTAGTCCTCAGTCTCTTCAATACAGTTTCCTGGATTCTGTCTCCATGTGTCAGGAAGTCTCCTCAACCCTCTGCCTCACAATCTCATAGTTTCTGTGCTGCTTCTCTGTCTCACTCAGTCAGTCAACAAGCATGAAATAGTTAAGTTTTATTGTGCAAACCTGACCAATAAACACATGTGGGATTAATTTAGGGCCAGAGATAAATGGTTCTGTAAACTTTCTTTCTAGTTCTCTAGTCTCTCGCTCTCTGATGGTGAAACCAGTACATGGCTGCCTTTTCTAGTTCCCTGCTTCAGCTTGCAAGACTCTCTTCCTGTCAGACATCCCTGAGGAGGCACCACGGACTTATCCTGATGCAGTCCTGTGTGCCGCATGAAGACCCCTGCCAGTGCTGAGATGGTTACACCACCACTGGATCCAAAGACTTTCTACCCACTGGTTAGTAATCCTCCTGCATTCAGTGTCATTGTGGTGTTTTATGAGATTGAGGAGAAATTTGTAGATCAATGTTAGGCTTATGGACTAATTTAGACTCATGGCCTTGGACTGGACAGAATTGGAATACTTTGTAAATGTACACTTACGCTTTTATATAAAGATCACCAGTTCCTGAGTACTCCAAAGCTCTGGGTGGTTCATATCTGTTCAAAACTTTCTTTGCAGACATGGCCTAAGCCCATCTAAAGATCAAATTTTAATGGATGAAAGTCAGTGGGCTCACAAGCTTTCTATTTTCATACTTCCCATATTCTTTCCAGAAAACAACTTGTGTCAGAGTGTGTTCTCTATAGAAATAAAACCAGGACACTAGTAATTCTCTTTATATATTTATATAGAGAGAAAGGTATATAAGATAAGAAAGAAACATTTAACTATCTATAAAGGAGTACAGATTGCTCAGTGCAACTCACTTGCATGAGACAGCTAGAAGATTGGCAGTCCTTGGAGTCTTGAGGGCCGCTGAGTCGTCCTCTGTAGAGCAATTCAGGCCATCTGGTCACAGGCAGCAAACAGCAAAGCAGCTCACCAACATCTGTCAGCCAGATGACAGAGTCCAACAGTCCCCAGCTCAAGAGATGTATATCCCAGGAGCGTGGCAAAGTAGGGCTTGAAGGAACCACAACTCACAGCTCCACAGTCCATGATTAGGTGTCCAACCAGTAGTGTTGCTTAGTGGTCGAAGCACAGGATGAACAAAGCAGCTAGCTGGTCCAAAGATCCAAAAGCAAGAGACAGGGTGGGACTCGCTGATCCCTTCCTATCTCTGCCCTGCAATTCATCCCATGTGTTCATTGACTGTGATGTCACAACAGACCTACTAATCTTCTGTGGCCACGTTGACATAACAAACCTACCCATCACACAACTGAGTAAGCAATGTGCCTTTATCTGGCCTCTGGTTAGCCACGGAAGAAAAAGTACCATGAGGGAGATTTCAGACAAGCATCTACTCTCCATGTTATGATTTGTTTCTCCAGTATCCCATGACCAAGGTCCCATGATGTGTTAGTCTGGGTAAATTAGGGAAACAAATCCATATCCAGAGTAGGTGTCTATTCCAGTAAGAACAAAACACTGCCCCCTCCATGACAGAAGTTGTCCTATATCATCAATTAGACTCTTTTCTAATTTTGATCCACTCTACCACTGGGACAAAATAGCTTATACATCTTAGAAATACTATTGTTTACAGAGAAAATGCATGAGACATTCCTTACATTTCTCAGAAGTCTTTATATCTAATAAGTGTGTGTGTGTGTGTGTGTGTGTGAGAGAGAGAGAGAGAGAGAGAGGTGAGGTGGCAAAGAGACTTAAGGAATTAGGGGTTTAAGCAAGATCAAAGTCTTGACTTTGCCTTCAGCATTACCTCAAGGCTTATTTCTTGACAGCTTCATGAAATTGAACTTTGCCTTGTGGCCCTTTCATATATTGACGATCTTTAAATCTAATAAACACAGTTGCCATCATGTCAGTTCCAACTAATAGTAACTTCATCTGCCTCAGGATACCACTGTAGTTGTCTTCACTGGCTTGATCCTTCTTAGAATCCTCCAGTTTATTATAATTAGCACATTTTCTATTACAAGCAGAGTATATTAATCACTGAGCACTTCTGTTGTAATTGTCATTCGTTGCCTTTGAACTTCGCATTCGTCATAGTCTCATGTATGCAGAGCAGAACTGTCAGAAAGGGTTTGCAAGGCTCTGCTCTTTCACAAGCAGTCTTCTAGGCCAGCAAGTCTGTCTTGTAAGGATTTTTCCGAAGCTTAGAACTAGCAACCATTTCACTAGAAGTTGATAATTTAATTTTTGTGCTACCCAGAGACTCCTGAGTACTTACTATTTTTCATAGTTTTTCCAATTTTGATTGAAAATAGTAATTGGTTAGTTTCTTTTCTCTTACACTTTCTTTTTAACAGCTTGCAAACATAAACATAGTATATCTTCAGCAATCTATAGCAAACAGAGTTCATGTGTATATTCATAATATTTACATAACCAATGGAAACATTATGAGCAAACACCAAATATAATGAGTACACATTTTCTTCAGTAATCAGTAACATTAACATTTTTCTCACTTTCTTTCAAACCTTCACGAACAGGTGCATGATGCCGTTGTTCAAAAGAATGTCAGACAGCATGCCATTTTCAGATATCAAATTTGGCTTTACATATATTGAGGTATAACAAAGAACCCAAAATATAGTGGTGTAAGAAGCATGTCATTGTGCTTATTAAAATTACTTTGATTTCAGAAGACATATTTATTGATACCATTCATAAAGATCATGTATTTTAAGAACCATATATTCATACTACCTCAACATTAATGAACACCATTATTAGAAATGATTATTAAACCAGGAGGATTGGAAGTCCCATATTTTTGAAAGTCTGTGTCAGGCATGGTTCTCTAGAGAAATAAAACCAAGACATTTATGAATATATTTATTATTTATTTATTTATTGATATAAGGACTGTAACAGCTAATAAATCCACACAGCAGTACAGAGGGCTCAGTTCAACTGACCTTCTTGAAACAGTTCACATACTGGAAGTCCTTAAACTTATGTGGCTTCCAGGTCCATGGTTAAGGGAGCAGACAACAGAGTCTTCCCTCAGGCAAAGAAGATAATCTGCCTGCAGGCAGCATGCAGCAGGGTGCGTCAGCAACAGTTAGTAGCATGGGAGCGGTGACAGTCACCGAATCGGGTGTCAATTTGAGGATTAAGAATGTAAAGATGGAGTGTAGACTGTCAATCTGGAGATAGCCAATGAAACCTTTGTGTGGGTATGGACTTCTCCTGAGAATTCTGGGAAATGTGATAATTGCTCCTTGGAGGTAGGAGACACTATCTCTCTGTTCACTCCCTGGAAGACATTGCAGCTAACAAGACACAAACTGATAGACCCTAAGTCCTGGAAACTGGAGGAGTCATGGGGAGTCCCTTTTCAGTGCTGAGATGCTTCTGCTGCCTTTGGATATACAATATTCTGCACTCACTGGCCTGTGATTGTCCTGGTGTCATTGCATGTGCTTCATGTGTCTGAAGAGGACTCATGAAGTTTGGCATTGGACATGTGGGCTAATATGGAACTTATGACCTTAGACTGAACTGGGTTGGGATGTTTCCTTAATGTACTGTTGCTCTTATATACATATGTGTGCTTATGAATTTTTTTTCTAGTCTACCCAGACTAACACAGTAGCTTAGCAAAGCAGGCCTCAAGCAATGCAAGGTGACAGAATTCACCAGCCTCATTCTCAAGCAATGCATTCAGAAGCAAAGAAAAGCGGGTCTCAAAGGAGCCTCAAGCTCTAGCAACATGATCCATGGGTTGACTTGGCCCACAGGTAGTACAGTGTACAGGTTGAGGCACAGAATTAGCTAAAGTAGCAGCACATTGGTCTAATCACCAGGAAGCAAGAGAGACATAGGATGTTGGGCTATCTTCAGTTATCTCAGATGTGCTCCATTCAAGCTGCAACCTCCTCAAATTCAGCCCACATAGTCCTATTGGCCTAGTTGGCACAATAAACCTAAGTATCACAAATCCCTTTTGTCTGATGCTTTTATACTCAAATATGTATCTCACTAAAAAAAAAATAACCCATAATGACCCTTTAAGACAAGATTAAAATGTCCCTGTTCGGCTTCAAGACTGTAACTTCTTGCATGTAAAAAGTCATATCTTTCTCCTTAAGAGCAGTTGGTGGTTTTGAACTGCAGGCCTTGCAGATCACAGCCCAGCACACAATCACCATGTCAATAGGACTCCTTGGAAAACGAAATGTACTTTTTGGCAGGAGGAAATGAGCAAAAGGATATCATTGCACATGTCAAATTGATCTTTTCCTGAAAGGAGGATATACCAGAAAGATGTTTACCTGTGCTTTTTAATATGTAAATGCATTTACTTGAATAGACTACAACAAAATATGGACATACCTTTGTGAAGAATACTAATTCTAGACACATTTGCTCATGTGGAACTTGTATATAGACCAAATTGAGCAGAGTAATGGAGCACTGTTTTGCATAATCAGGAAATTCGTGAGTCAGAGTATCATTTCCCTGCATTTGTTCAACCAGACAGCTGAACTAATAATCCAGGAAGCACACGTATATGAAGAAAATAAACAGCATCATGTTTGGAGGAAGACCCATGAACAATCTGCAAGAAGCAGATGCAGTAACCTTACATCCACAAAGTGAAGAGGGCTTGAAACATTTACTGATGGAGATAAAGACTATAGCCTGCAGTATAAGTTATGCCTCAAGATAAAGAATACACAGCTAGTCACCATGGGACCCATCAGCAACCTCACTAAAATTAAAGACAATATTGAAGCTGTCAAGGATTTCCTTTTACTCGAATCTACAGTCACTACTCATGGAAGCAGTCATCAAGAGAGGAAATGATAAGAAGTAAAGATGCCACTTTGAGGATTATGGTACACTTGACCCAAGTCATGGTATTTTCAATTTTCCTTAGGTATATTGTGGCAGTCATGTGTTTACGTTAATTTTATGATTGAAATGTAGTGGTGGAGTCTAGCCTGTTAATCTGGTGATAGTCATTGAGTAGCCAATGAGACCTCTATGTGGGTATGGCTTTCTCCTGAGACTTCTGGGAAATCTCACGATATTTCCCTCATGAAGATGAGAAGCTATCTTCCCCAGTTGTTGGGAGTTAGTCTCAGAGGCAATGAGTCATGGAAGAGACAGGATGGCGGCATCGGAGAAGCTGGAGGAGCCGGCGGAGAGACCACACGGCTTTGCCCTGATGGAGGCAGACCTCTGAAGCTGGGGCGGCCACATGGAGACCTCTGCCAACAATGAGTTGCTTCTGCCCCACTGGATGCTATTGATGAACCCTGCACCTTGGAAGCGAGGAGCCATGGGGAGACCCCTGTCAGCGCCAGAATTCTGCACCCACTGGCCTGTGACTTTGTGAGTCGGAAGAAGACTTCATAGACTGTTTTCGGGCATAAGGTTTAATATCGGACTTATGACTTTGAACTGGACTGGACTGGGATGTTTTCTCCATGTCCTGTTCCTCTTGTATATAAATCTTTTCTTTATCTCCATATGTATGTCTTTGAAATTTGTTCCTCTAGTCTACCCAGACTGACACATATATGAAAACTGCACACTAAATAGAGAAGACTAAAGAAGAGTAGATGAATGCCAAGTATCATGTGGGCAAAGAATGGACAAATCTGTCTTTGAAGAAGTATAGACAGGATGGTGAGATTCCACCTCATGTACTTTTGGTTATGCTATCAGGAGGAGCCAGAACTTGGAGAAGGACATCATGCTTGGTAAAGTCCGGGGTCAACAAAAAGAGAAAACTCTCCATGATAGGGGTGAGACCAGTAGTGCACTAAGGGGTTCACACAGCAACACCTGTGACACTGGCTAAGCACCAGGCGATGTTCCCTTTGGCTGTACAGAGGGATGCTGTGACTCGGCACCAAGCCCATGATGCCAAGCACAACAAGAGAAGCTGAAAATGGATTTCTAGCAGATAGAACCGTGTGCCTCTAACAAAATCTTTTCTCTTAATATGGTTCATTTTCTGCTTAATTTCCAAAATTGTTTACAGTTCAAGTTATACAAATTTATGACTAAAATACAATAGCAACATTTGAATGGTTTCTTGTATCATTTATGCATGTGTAGGTAAACATATTCCCAGAGATAGCAAACTGGGCAACTTTTTAAGTGACAGTAAAAGGAAAAAGGAATATTCAGGAAATACTGGCCATCTTCCTTCCTCTGCTTATATTTTATTAGTTGGGAAATGTTCTGTGTACTACCAAACATAAACTAAACAGTGGAATTCAATTGGCTAAAAGCACTGACACGTATTCAGTAATGAGAATTAAGGTAATGATATGGAGACCATCTTTCAAAAGAGTCTCTTCTACCCGGGGCATGAGAGAAGAAGCACTGCAGTTAGCCTTTTGTACCCACTTGCTGCCTAAGCCACGGCATCTGTAGTAACATAACGGCAGAAATGTTTAAAGTTACAAAATTTGTCCTAATATCTTAATTACTTAAGCCATTCCTACCTTCAAAAATGGTTATGCTTTCAGGGAATAACTTTTATATACAAAAGTGAACAAAGCATGAGCCAGAACAAGATAATAAAAATTCATATTCCCATCTTTTTGTTTCAGAACTGAGTACATTTCAGCTCAATTTATCTGCATATAGGCAAATTACATTACCCAGCCTGTGAGTAAAATCTGAGACAGTAAGCAGGCTCATCACTTTCCTTGTCCACTGAAAACTAGTGGATGTAGAAACTGCAAATTCAGTCTCTTACGAGTCCATTGTTGCTCAATAAAAAGTATATTCACTGTTAGAAAACTTTAGCCAATACCAGAAATTTTTTATGTACCCTCATTTTAAAATTAGTTAGTAGTAAATATCTAAAATATTATCATTTCTGTGTAAGTGTTGTTGGTCAGAATTATTAAATGATGACTTTTTAAACTACATAATACAATTATTTCTACAAACCACAAAGTTAATTGAAATGTTGCATTTACTTATTTTAAATATTTTCAACTTTATAAGATCTACTACTTTGAGTTACCTGGACAATTTATAAGGAAATGATTTAACATAAATCCTGTATTTCACTTTGGTCACATTTTTCTCTTGAAAGTTTATTTCATAATTTGTTAAAAAAATCATCTTGTATTATTTTTGGGAGGGGACATCACTGCTCTCTGGTGGGAATGGAAGGCTCAGCCTTGCTCCTGGAGAGCTGCTGCTTAATTTGAACCGCCAAGCCAGTGGGCCGCAGTCCCGCACTCAACCACTATGCCACCGGGACTCAGCCCCATGTTGTATTCTTTAAGGATAATTTATTACACCACCTAAATGGGACTTTGGTGATGCAGTGGTTACATGTCCGACTGCGAACTGCAAGACTGGCTGTTTGAAACTCTCGGTTGCTCCACAGGAGAAAGATGAAGTTGCCTATTCCCGTGCTAAAGAGCTGCGGTCTTGGAAACTCACGGAGGCATTTCTGCCCTGTCCTACAGGGTTAGTGTCAGTCAGCCATAACTCCATGGCAGTGAGTTATTAAGAGATCACATATACCCCAAGAAGCAAGATTAACATTTTAGTAGAAAATGGATGGCAAATGTTCTTTATTTGCTTTAAATTTTCTGACATGTACAATTAGTTATATTATTTTAATCTCAACGGAATCATTAATTAAATAATGTATCATTAAAAATTACTATCGGGCTGAGTCCCGGTGGCGTAGTGGTTGTGCGCAGGACTGCGGCCCACTGGGACGGAGGTTCAATTCCAGCAGTGGGGCTGGGCCTCCTACTCCCGCCACCGAGAGCAGTGATGCCCCCAAAAAATTACTTTCTAGCATTGCACACTGGATTTACAAAAAGAATAACTGATGAAAAACGAATTTAAAAAATTGTAGCCCAGCTCAAGTTTCTCTTCAATATAATAGTCACATTGTGATATGTCAGGAAAAAGAGATATGATCTAATATTGCCAGAAACAATTACATTGTGCTAAAAATAAATAGTTCATGTTTTACTTTCAAGTATAGCATACCTCCCTATCCAACATGGAATCATTGAAACTATTGACATGTTTCAAAATTATTATTGAAAATGTCACAATTCTGGAGGAGCAGGCGTAGTACTTGGAAAGAGATACAAAGGCAATGATTTTTTTCTAAATAAGAGTTTTGTCTAATGCTCATACAATTTTCGGATACCACTAGGTATGAACTTGAAAAACTAAACTAGAAAACCAAGCGTAAAATTGCTAAATTTCTTAGAGCAAGACAAGAGGAATATTTTACTTCCATCGTTTCACTTGGAGTAAGATAGAAATACCAGTTAAAATCTGCCCTGAGAGACTCACATAAAAACAGTCTCAGCCACACTGCACGACTCTATTGCTGAGTGGGGAAAGAATATTTAGCTTGCACTAGAGTCTTCATTTTTATTACTTAAAATATTATGTACTCTCAAAAATAAAGCGGCTTGGTGGCACTGTGGGCTAGATACTGGGCTACTAACCACAAAATCAATAGTTTGCCCCACCACCAGCATCATGGAGTTCCTTAACTATTCACTCTCTGAATTGACTTGATGACAGGATGGTGGAGGTGAGGGTAGGGAGATTTGCTGTCTTTTGTGATGTTTCCTTATCTAGGAACTGTGGTTTTCTTTTATATGTGTTCCTGTTCAATGCTGGATCTCTTTCTAAGGGATAAAAAGGAAGCAAAGAGGTTTTAGGAGGGTGGCCTGGGACAACCAACAGGAGCAGCTGCAGTGAGAGAGAGCCCTGAGGAGCACTTCTGTCAAGCAGTCTGCATTTTCACACTTTCACTTTTACACATTTGGGGTTTGTGGTGACAAGCGACATCAAAGGAGAGTTCCTGGTCTAGCCTTACCCGTGAAAACAGCATAGAAAAATAAAAAACAACTATGATATTATATAAACATTTAAAATGAATTATATGAATTATAAACAATCTTAGATCATTATATAAAAAGAACGGTGCTGTTTTGAAAATAATATAACTAATTTAATACCTAAGGTGGAAAGGAAAGACGAGAACTTTTTTCCTATTAATCTCTTTAGGGACAAATCACTTTTATGTTTCTTTGACTTTTATGTGTTGGAACCTTGGCACCCATTGTCTCATTTTCTTATAAATATTGAAATCTGGAACCATTACACTTTAGTAATTATTTCTATCATCCCTCCTTATTTTAAGAATTACAATTCTTGAGGGATTTAAAGTGATTTAACTCATTGAAACTTCACATTTTCAACCCAATTCCCAGTGTTTATTTGTGCCAAAAGAAAAAGAAAACTAGAAAAGGAAGAAGACAAAAAGAACAATGAAATGAAGGAGGGAAAAACAAAGACAAGGCAGAAAATATAAATCAAATCTATTCCTAAACAAAATTCCCAATGTCTGTGGGATAGTGGCGTCATTTTAGGTCAGCATGAAGATTTAAAAGTGGAGAGGTGGAGTCTAGCCTGTCAATCAGGTCACAGCCTGATGGTACCTCCTTGTGTGTGTCACCCTCTCATCAGAAAGGTACTGGGAACCTCCCTCTCCCTCTCCATCCTTCAACTTCCTGCTGGCAAGTCACTCTGAGACCTGGTGGAGCTCTGTGATGGTACCCTCACACACACCCTCGCCCTGCCTTGGATTCACAAGGCATTTCACCCAAAGACATGTGATCTTCCTGCATTTTGCATCATTGCTTATGCCTGTAAAAGACTGAAGAGAGACTTCTGGACTAGGGTAAGACTTCTGGACTAGTATCAGACTTACAGATTTGAATGGGTGGGTAAGGATATTTTCCTGATAAATAACTGCTTCTGATAAAAAGCCATGCCTGGATTAATTTCTCTACTCAACTAGCTTAAAACAGTCTGCAAATATCAGATCTTTTTAACTTTCATACTGCACTAGTTATTCTCTTTTTCATCCTTTGATGCTTCTATTTATGAACCCTCCTACATTTCTTAAGTAACATTAGGTTTCCAAAGGCCAAGGATTTTATATTTATATAATAATCATACTTTTCCAATCTGTAATTCCAGAATCAAAGCTTTAGTTTCCTATTGAAAAAAATCAAAAAGTATTTGAAATTGTCCTGGGTTGCTCCTTGGGCTACTTTCTTGCAAGGTCAGCAGTTCAAAACCACCAGATTCTCCTAGGAGAGACGTGAGGCTTTTTGCTCCCATAAGGAGTTATACTGTTGCAATCCTGCCATGGCAGTTCTACTCTGACCTGTGGAGTCACTAAGGGACTCTGAAGAAAATTGATTCAATGGAAGTGAGTTTTGTTATTTTATTTTTAATTTCAAGCTTACTCGATATTATTAGATGCCACCAGCCAGATCTGACTCATAGTGAACCTATCTACAGCAAAAATAACACTGCCTGACCTTGTGCCATCCTCCAATAATTTGTGCCTGAGTCCACTGTTGTGCTCATCCTATTGAGAGCCTTCCTTTTCTCCCATGACCCTCGGCTCTTCCAAATATGATATCTTCCTTCAGTGAAATTGATGCACACTAGTCTCTAAGAAATGTATATTTTTCTCAATTTTCTCCCAAGGAGATATGTTGCCATAGTGTGGAGAAAAAGCTAGCTGATGCCAGGGTCCCAGACTCTTGATGACACGAAGGAGCATGGTTTGGGTCCATAATGAACACTGACGTACTAAAAGTCACTCCCCTGGGTGAAGGCTTAACAGGCTAAGTGCTTTCACCTCCATTTCCCTTACTGATTGACATGCTTGACCTGTAGTCATTTGAACTGAGATGAAGAAAATAATTCTTGATAAACTACTTTCTCCTCTTCAGTGTGTTTTCTATTGGCTTCCTTCACATTGGGCAAAGGAAGCAGCATTAGACAGGTAAGAAAAGTTTGTGAGAAAATGCATCTTCTTTACTTGTAAGAAATATTCTGGCTTCATTTCTTTAGAGATTTGTTTGTTTATCAGGCATTCTTTTTTCTATTCATTTTATTGCGGACTCATACAGCACTCATCATAATGTATACATAAATACATTGTGTCAGTAGTTACATCTTTTCTGGGATGGGGTGGGGTTCTTTTTTTTTTTTTTTGATTTGGGAGAAGTAAGCCAGTTTTATAGGGCAAGCAAACTTAGGCAATTAGCATATCGTGATCTTCAAAATTAACAAGTGAATGGCAGCACAGCTGCAATTCAGGCTTCAGAGGCCAGGGCTGTTTACAGTTACAAAGGCGACAAACTACATACCCCAGGCAACAAACTGCAACAGAGTTCAGGCATATCCAGCCTGTAGCCAGGTCAAGCATGTCCAGGTGGCTCCTGACAGGTCCCCCTTTTTTATTTTTTCAAGTAATGTCCTCCCGGGAACTCTGCCTGTCTTAGGTTGTCAGGACACACACTCAGTTCTTACCCGTCATTGGTCAATGGCCTTCTAATGTCACCATGGCCTGTCTTAGGTTGGTAAAGAGTGCTCCTGATCTTACCCGTCATTGGCTGTCAAGTTCAGCTCACGGAGGCAGAGGGTCTTATCACATACTAGTCGTGTGTGCCACTCTGTTCGAGATCGCTCATCTCCAAGCGACAGTAATGAACTTGCAGGGGGCTTGCTTGAATGGTCTCAATCTGTTACTTAATAAATGCCATGAAGTTGTTGAATAATACTGGCTGTAATGAGAGCAAAAGCAATAAACTAATGAGGGGGACCCACAGTGGCAAGAGGTAAGGCAACAGTCCATTGAGCCCGGTCCACAGTGGATCGGTGGTCAACTCCTTTCTTCTCTTCTCCGAGTCTTCTTGCAGCCACTTGATTTTGTCTCTTATGATTCCAGATTTGTTGGCATAAAGAGAGCATCTTTCCTGTATATTCAAACAAATACCTCCCTGCTCTGCAGCAAGTAAGTCTAAACTTCTTCTATTTTGTAATACTACTTCTGCTAAAGAATCTACCTCTTCTTGCAAATCTTGTGTAGTGCCTGAGGAGACCTGCATATCCGAGATTATGTTATAGTCACTATTCTTTGCCAACACTGTAATGAAGATAGTAACACTTGTTTGGTCTTCTCTATTCTGTGCCCATCCTTCATGTGCATCTAAATAACTGAAAATACCTTAATTTGAGTCAGATACATCTTTGTGATATTATTGTTAGATCTGCCCAGTATAATATTTTAGTTGATTTTTTTTTTTTTTGCTATTGCTCCCAGGATTGTTGACCTGGAATTCAAGTAAAATGAAATTTTTACCAACTTCAACATTTTTGTCATGTACCAGGATGTTGCTTCTGAGTCCATATTGTGAGGAATTTGCTTTCTCTTTTGAAGTATGATCCATCCTGAAGGGCTGCAATTTTAATTTCTATCCATATTTGCATCAAGATTTCTTCCTTTTCATTCTCCTCAAATTTGCATCATCTGCGTGAGGGTTGTTAATGATTTTGCCTCCAATGCTGTGGTCATTTTCATCTTCATTTAGCCCAGCTTCTTGGACTATTTGCACAGCAGGGTGACTAAGTATAGCAAAAAGGTATAATTCAGACAGACACCTTTCCAGATTGCAAATCATGCATTATCCCCTTGTTCTGATCAACTCATTGCATCTTGTTTCATCTACTGGCTTTACATGAACACAATTAAACATTCTGGAATGCCAATTGCTTACTTACTATTATCCATAATGTGTTATGACTGACACAGAATTCCCTTGCATAGTCAATAAAACTCAGGTTAACATATTTATGGTATTCTATGCTTCCTAACAAGATACATCTGACATCAACAATGCTATCCAACTCCTCTTCTCAGTCTTGCTTGGATCCTAGCAGTTCCATGCCAATGAATTGCTGCAGCCATTTAAAAATTATTTTCAATAAGATGCTACTATCATGCTATGCTAAAAATGTTTTTGATAATATCTACATTCTGTAGGCTTACATTCTTTAAAATGGGCAGAAATATGGATCTCTTCCAGTTGATTGACTAGGTAATTCTTTTCTTAATCCCTTTATAAGTAAGTGAGTGCTTCCTACATTGCATCCATTAGTGAAAAGCAATTTTCACCAACTTCTAAGATCTGAAACTGATCAAACACACAATAATATGTGTGAATTTCTTTGGATCTCTGGTTTTGTTTTTAATTTTGCCATTAATTCTGGAGTGAGATGATATCTAATTGTTATTGTAATTGAAATGTACCCAATAGTTAATGAAAAGAAAAAGAGAAATATCACAGTGGATATCAGAAGAGACTCAAGCTCACCTTGAGCATATAGTAGATAAAGCAAATGAAAGCAATGAAGATGTAGAAGAGCTGAGCAGAATCTTTCAAAAGGCAGGTTTAGAAGACAAAGTAAGCACTATGATTAAATGTGCAAAGACCTGGAGTTAGAAGTTCAAGAGGGAAGAACAAACTTAGCATATCTCGAGCTGAAAAAACTGAAGAATAATTACAAACCTTCTGTTGCAATTTTGACTAATCCTTTGTGAAAAATAATGAGTGATTGCAAGAGGCATCAAAAGAAGATGGAAGGAATATACAGTCACTGTACCAAAAAGTCATTACCCAGCATTCAAACATTCCAAGATGTTGAATATGATCAAGAATTCTGTACTTTATATCCGCTCTCAGGAAAGGAACACAGAAGATATGACTGCTATAGAAAAGTGTGGTGAATATAATAGATGGTATTTGGTTAACTGATAGAATAACATCTGGGGTCTTAAAGACTTGTGTCAAAAGAAGCAGTGATCCAACTGAGATGTCAACTAAGTCCACATGAAAGAACACAGATATCAGTGAAAGAAAGATTGTGAATCACGTAAAGTGAAGCCAAAGGAGGGAATGGAATCAGAGCCTACATTCTGAGAATTTGGTTTGCAAAAGGCTATGGCTGACAGTGAAAGCCCAAGATATAACTGTGAAATCTGAGTAGGTAATAGGCCTCCAGTGATTTCCCTCTCTCCATAATAGAGGGACAGGAATAGGAGATCAAAATGATAAATCTGACGTGAATGGTTAAAACTTTGTCACTTGACACACATACACACACCCTCCACCTGATCCCCTGTTTCTGAAGCATGTTGGCCTCAATCATATTTTCAATATTTTGTGATGTTTTGTTTTGTTATATTTTTCATATTAAGGGGTATTTCAGATGTATTTTGTCTTTAGAGGTATTTCTTTTGAATTTATTTTTATGTTTTTCTGTATAAGAAACCCAGGATTGATGATCCCATAGAGATAGCAAGTAGAATAAGGACTCCTGAGGGATGCAGTAAGGGATGGGGGTAAAGAGGACCTGATGTCAAGGAATTCAAGAAGAAAGAGAATGTTTTTAAACATATTGAGATAGCAATTGTACAAGGCTGCTTGATTTGATTGAACTATGGAATGATATGATATCTGTATGAGCTCCTAATAAAATAGTTTTGGGGAAAAAAGAATAGATGTCAGGTTTTGTCAAATGCCCTTGTACATCAGCTAATATGATTATGTGGTTCTTTTCCTGTGTTTTATTTATGTGATATAGTCTATTAATTGCTTTCCTAATGTTGAACTATCCTAGTTTGAATCATCCCACTTAATCATGTTGCATTACTCTTTTTATAGATGGTGGGACTATACTAGCTATGATTTTGTGGAGAATTTTTGCATCAAAGACAATGCTCTACATGATTTTTGGTGAGTAGTGATAGGGGGTCTTTAAAGGTTGTATGTGTCAACCTAAAGTATAACTGTTCATCTTTCCCATACATAGTAAAGAAAATCATAGATTACAGCAAACAATGAATTTAAAGAACCATGGGCATTCATTTTCTACTACCCAGAAGTAGAAGAACTGAAGAGTATCTGGCTACCACTTCTGACTCTGAAAGAGATTATAATAGGAAATTGTGCCCTAAGCGGGAGGAAGAAAATGTTAAATAAGGCTTAAAGTATATTTTAAAGGACTTTTAAGCTGATAGAGACTTGTAGATTATAGAATACTCAGTCAGTGACCTGTGGACTCTTTCAAGACAGAAAATGAACTCACCTCACTTTCTCAGATTTCAGCCAAGCAATAGATAATCTTTTAAAGAAAACAATGACACCCAAGAGGTGTGGACTCCTTAGAACAGTCAAAAAGATTCCTGACCAATTGCCTGTGGGTAATATTCAAGTCAAGAAGGGATAAGAAAAAAGAAAAATGGCAAATAATACAGAAAATGGGAAGAGTGAGTTATACTGTGAGGATTTCATTCAACGTCCCAGCACAAATTTCATATGGGTGTTTTGATGGAAAACCAACTTGATTTTTGAACTGTCACCCAAATCATACAAACATAAAATAATGCATTGATAATTACTGATCACTGGAACAAAAAAGTTAAAAAAAAAGAAGAATCAATAGTTAAAAATATGGACTTGGTAATAGGAATGATAATAGAGACTGCATGAGAGAACTTTGAAATAACAATGAATTATTGATTACAAATAATCTTTCTCCCAACAAACTGCAAACTATTCACAGATAGATTTAAACCAACTGCATAAGTGAAAAAATTTAGAGAAGTTAAATACCAATAGTTAGAACAAAACATAAAATTTAATGAAAAATTGATCACAAATTACTGTTATGGAAGTTCAAGTGAAATCAGAAGAAAATTAAAACAAGTCTATGACATCTAGAGTATGACCACAAATATATATCATTTGAATTTAGAGTACACTTTGAGATTTATGTACTGGATATTAATAGTCAGGCAAACAGTAGGATGACATAAAAGATATCTTATAAGAATAAAGCAAAATACGATTAAAAGGACAGAACAGTAAGGAGAACAAAATTGATGTCACAGGATATTTTGAACCTGGCTAATGAATATAGAATAGATAAATAGAAGAAATGATGAAATAAAATAACTTAACAGAAGATTTCAAAGAGCATCTCTAGAAGACAAAGTAAAATAGTACAATGTGGAAATATCTAGAGTTGTATATCCCAAATGAAACTTGATAAATATTTGGCATTTATCAAGTTTAAAGAATAAAGCATTGAGTTGAAGTATTCTGGGATTGACTGAGCAAGATATTGAACAATGCAGGCACAGGAAAGCACCAAACAAAGATGAATGAGATATACAGAATCACAGTACCAAAAAGACTTGGTCAACATTCAGCCATATCAGGACATAAGTTGTGATCATGAAACAACCTAAGCTTAATTAGGGAAGTTTTCAGCAAATGTTTCCTCTAACATGGGTAGCTGATTCTTTCTTCATAGTCTGTTCTTATTCAGGAATCTCTGCTGAAACCTGTTTGCTTTCGGTGACCCTGCTAGGATTTGAAACACCTGGGACATCGCTTCCAGCATCACAGCAGCATACAAGTCTCCACAGTTAGACAAAGTGACAGACAAGTGGTGGACCTCAGATGTGGTGAGGACAGAATTTTGCATGATTGAAGCAAAATGGACTTGAAATACTGAGGGGGAAAAACTATATCCTTTAGTATGAATTATACCTCATCCCAAAGAAACAAAAATCCTCACAATTAGACCATTAAGCACATTCTGATCAATGAAGTAACCTGATGACCAATAAAGAGAAGATTGAATTTTTCAAGGATTACTTTTATCCAGATGCACCATCAATCCCAAGGAAGAAGCAGTCAAGAAATTGACTGATCCATTGTATTTGGGCAAATCGATAGTAAAAGATCACTCAAATGTTGAAAAGCAAAAATGTCACATTGAGGAAAAAGCATCCCTGATCAAAGCCATGGTATCCTTAATGCCGCATTTGTATACCAAAACTAAATAATGAATATAGAAGACAAGAATAAAATTTTTCTTAGTGAATTATGGTTTTGTGGAGGAATATTGATATAAGTACCATGGACTACTAAAAGCAGGGAACACCAGAAAAACGTATTCTTGTGAATTACTGGTTGTGCAAAGCTGTGTGTATATATGGATCATAACAAGTATGAGAATTCCACTCCATTCCTTTCCTGAGAAATATATATATATTACTCAAGAGGCAGTTATGCAAACAGAACAAGAAAATATTACATAGTTGGAAATCACGAAAGGTGTGCACCGTAGTTGTATTCTCTTACCATACTAATTGGATCTGTATGCTGAACAAATAATCAGAGATATCATATTATATGAAGAAGAATGCAGCAGCAGGATTGGAGGAAACCTTATTATAGCCTGCTATATGCAGATAATGCAACCTTGCTAGTTGCACATGAGGTGGTCTTGAAACACAGTGAAAATCAAAGTGCAGCATAATGTAAGGGAAACAAAGGTAGCATGGTAACAAATGGAGAAAACTTTGGCATTGTTAAGGATTTCATCATCCTTGGATCCGCAGCCAATTCATACAGAAGCAGGCATCAAGAAATCAAAAGGACACACCACATTATGTAAATCTGTTGCACAAGACCCCTTTTAGTGTTGGAAAGCAAGGCGGTTTCTTTGAAGACTAAGGTGCACCTGACCCTAGCCATGCTCTTTTCAATCACCTTGTAGGCATGTAAAAATTGGACATTGGTTAAGGAAGCATGTTGAAGAATCGATGCATTTGAACTATGGTATTGGCAAAGAACATTGAAAGTACCACGGACTTTCTTATAGGGTAAAGTCATGAAGAGTTCTCCTGAGAGGCAGGGATGGTGATCCTTTGTCTGACGTACACTGGACATGCTGTTAAGAGAGAGGTGCTCTGAGGAAGGATATCAAATTCAGTAAAGTGGAGGAGCAAAAAAAAAAGATGAAAGAATTTCAAAAAGAGGGACCAATCCTGGGGCTACTACAATGAACCAAACATAAGAACCATTGTGAGATTGGCTCCCCTGTTGTGAAAGGATCTCTAAAACCCCAAATTACTCCACAGCACCTAAGAAGAACAATATCAGCCAAAAGAATGGGCACATCTGTCTTGGCATTGGTGCAGCCAGGATGCTCCATTAAAGCACGGTTGGCATGATTTCTCCTGTGTATTTCAACATTTTATCATGAGAGACCAATTCCTGGTGTGGGAGGTCATGTTGAGGAAAGGAAGGGGCCTCAGAAAAGACTAAGTTCCACAATGAGGTGAACTGGCATAATGGCTACCAAAGTGGCTAGGAATGGCAATTTATTGTGAAAATGGTGAGAGGTCGTGCAAGGTTCTTTTTCTGTGGTTTATGAAGTTATTAGGAGTTGTAAGCAGCTGTTTGAGCATCTAACAAAAAACAGGAAGAAGGTCGCTTTGTACTGGCAATGTTAAACATTGAATTAAAAAAAGAAAGAAAACTATGAAAAGATCAGAAATAGAATGTCTCTTTTTATTTATCTTCTTGTTTGGTTTGGTCCTCAGAGTCACACTCATCCAGAAAGCTTAAACCTCTCAATAAAATGATGATGAAGTTTCCTGAGGAAAAATAGCACCAACTCTGAACACCAGTGATAAAAATGTAATAATAGAGCTGCTATTTTTTTTTGCTGGATATAGTGCTTGCACATGTGCCCCTGTAATTAAAAACTAATTGTTTATTTCTAAACGTGGAACTAAGAATAGGATCATTACCTTCAAAATGAGTGCATCGCAGAGACAACAGGTTCACAAGGCAGGAACAAAGCAAAAGCAAGCTTTACTACTATTTCCCATCTGCCTTGGAGCCAGTGTGAAGCAAAGTGGAGGAGCTGTAGAACTTTCCAAATGTTTGACAAGCAGGTAGGGGAGGGCAGACAGGGAAGTAAGGAAGAGGTGGGAACTGTCCCAGCCAACAGCATGCTCCTAAAACTGCTAGGCCCTACCTTGTTGCATTAGGGGAGGAATACTACTTCTAACAAGGGATCTCAAGAGGTCCAAAGTTTTCGTCTCATGTTGCTCTGAAAATATGACTGTACAATTAGGGGGTCCGTGAGTCATCTTATTCTTGTCCCAAACTGAAGGTACATTAGGGAGCATGTTCTTATCTACTTGTCTCTATATGTGATTGTCAGTTTTTTCCTGCTTTCTCCTTTTCCTCATAATTGGATAGTTTAGCAACTACATGTCTTGGTGTTTTCTTCTTGAGGTTCAGTCTAGCTGGTGTTCTTTGTCTGGTTTTCATTCATTAAGCTAGAGAAGCTTTTCTCCAAGTATTCCATCACTATTTTGGATGTTGGTTTCCATAATGCACCTTATTCCAGTATACATAGTTCTAATGTTGTTCCTTCTCATAGTATCAGACATAACTCTGAGATTTTCTTCTGCTTCTCTGATAGAATTTTTAGACTTTTTTTCACGTTTATTATTTTCTGCTTGCAAGTCCTCTAGGTCACTGGTGCAGTTCTCTGCCTCCTCCATTCTCTGGGTGAAGTCCATAAGTTTACTATTCGATTTTCTTAGCTCACCCCTTAACTCTTGTATATCCCTTTGGTGCATGGCCTTTATCTCCTTTATAATTTCCTCCTTTTTCTGTAATGCTTCCCTCATGTCCTGTATGACTCCGAGCAGTATTCTGAAGATTTTAATTCTGTGGTAGATTAACATCTACATTTTCTATAACTGCTGTTAGCTCCAGTTCAACTTCTGGCGTTGTATTTTGTTTCTCTTTTCTTGTTGATGTTGTGGAAGCAGTTTACTGATTTTTGTTCAATTTATTAGAATTAAGTGCCATTTTCCCTGGTATCTCAGAGCCCTGGGTTCTGTCTTTTGGAGGTTGGTGCTAGTGTTTCTGTAGGCTGTCTTTAGCCCCCTGCCTTGAGGGCTTGTGTTTCACCTTTGTCTTGCTGGAATTTGCTTCTCACAATCTCCTATGCTTTGTGCTCCAGCTTGCCCCTGATCTCTTTAGGGACTGTCTGCAGCTGTACCCATTGTGATCTCATGGAAAGTGTTGACTGAGTGCAGGGGACTGTATTTTGGGGACGGTTGGGGTTTGGGTGATCTGTTCCTGGCTAGTGGCACTTCCCACAGGTAGGCCGGTGGGAGGGGAGGCTTGCCACTTGGGTGTAGGTCCACCGCTCACTCAAAGCACAGAGAGGAGGGCAGGATAGGGCAGGGATATGGGAGCATGCAGTAGGCCAGCTCCAAAGTCTTGGGTCTCTATGCTACCGCTGCAGCAGGTCTGCCACACTTGTGTCTGCTGCCTGGCAGGCCCTAAGTGTAGCGGCAGTATGGGAACCTCTGCATGTGCATGCATGGGAACCTCTGCATGTGCATGCGGTGTTGGGGTGAGGTATAGAACAGCAGGGAGGAAGCTGGTTGATGGTTCTGAGTTCAGCAAGAAGGTTGGCGAGGAAAAAAAGCCTCTGCTGTGTGCCTGGATGCCTTATGGCACTTGGGCACGAGCTTCCTGGGCATGGGAGGGACTGGCTGGCTGATCCACAAATCTCTGGGAGTGGGGGGGTGCCGGTCTGCATGCAATGCCCACCGGGACCCAGGAACTCTGCGATGGGAGGGACTGGCTGGCGACTTATGTGAGGCGCCTATGCAGTGCGGACCCCTCCACCGTATGCCTGGCTACTCGGTGCCACTGGTCACAGAGTTGGCACCCAGTGCAACACAAAGGAAGCAATGTCCATAAGGAGTGCGATGAGGTGGAAGTCAGCTTCTATTTCTCTAAATTGTCTTGGGAATCGACAGACAGATTTGATACCCCTTCTCTTCCCCAATCACCGCAACTCACAAATCTCCACGGAGCACCGTTACCTTTCTGGCCACGATCTTCCCTCCTTCCCCAAAGTCCTCCTTTTTATAGGACTACAGATCTGGTTTCTATTCAGGCCAGGCAGATATCAAGCTCTAGTACTCAGAGGCAACTAGTACACATCAATACTTCTAAATATAGTGCTAAAAGCAATTAAATAAAAAATTTAAATACGTTCAACATTTTAATTGTAGTGTTGTGTACATGAGTGTAGTTGTCAAAATTCATGAAGAGCTGTTTCATGCTATGCAAATTACATAATCAATAGACTCTTAAAAGCAAAATTATACATGATCTCACATTCTAAACAAGACTATAATCTCACATTCAAAACATTATTTGCATTTAAATTCAAAGTACAATCATGGAGATTTTCAAATAGATGTTTTCCAAGAGATAATTTGAAACAGTAAACCTCAGTGAACATTTTTTAACAACCATATTATAAGAAACATTATTATCTCCACTGTATAGGCCAAGAAAGGTTTTGTAAGTTGGCAAGCACAAAATACTTGATCTTAGTAAGACTAATCCAATGTGAGAACAAGTTCTAGTGCTTTGCCTGGAGAACAGCATGCTCAGGAAATGTAAAAGGATGAGAAAACCCAGAAGAAGAAAAAAGAAACCTAAGAACTTTCAGAGACATTGAAGGCCCAACAGAAATAAACAAAATGTAGTAATTATGTTTTCTTTGCACATCTAAGCTGCATTGTGAATCACATTTTTGAAATTCATTGGCATGTGGAGAGTTACTCTTTCTAGGTAAACCAGTTCTCTAGATTAATTTCTGAATCTGCACTATGCCTTTTTAATAAAAAGGACCCTTGTTAAGGGGAAGGAAAAATACAAGAAAGCAGTTTTGAATATTGTGCAGCATGCATGAATATTTCATATCTCAGATCTGGATTTGCAGAAGTGGTTGAAATTTTTTGTGACAGATACTTGAACAAAATAAAAACATTGTCAATTAGAGTAAAAGCCAGAAATGAGAATATAAAAGATAATGGAGTAACTTCCCCCATGAACTTTTGAAATTCTCTCACCTATCGCCCCTGGGTATTAAATTCCTGCTACAACACCCTAGAAAAATCCAGTAGACCTCTGTGGAAGAGCCTCTTCATGTTCAACCAGACCATTTTCAGTTTCCCCTTGGGCATACAGAAAGAAAAACACCTAGACTTGTCGCATCCAGAGAGAGGAAGTATGTAATTGGTTCGGAGTAAAGGCAGGCGAGCACATATGCAGACCTGACCTGTAATCCACACTGGGCAAGCACCACTTGCCATTCCTTTGCCTGGTGATAGGGATAATCAAGAGGATGGCGTGGAGGACTCAGAAAGGCTCAAGAAGGTGATAGCATTTGAATTGCCATGTAAGATGCTGATTACTGAACATCTGTTACAGACTAAGAGTAAGAAATGAGTGCTTATTGTGTTACATCAGTAGAAGTTGGGGATCGTTTGCTACATCATGCCCAATACGCAAAGAAGAAAAATGCAAAAGTTAACAAACTGCAATTGCTTTCTATGAAAGAAGAATGTATACCTTATTAGGTTTTACACACTAATATTAATCCAGAAAGCATTTGTAAGTCTACAGAAAGATACATACTGTAAACTAAGATAAGATGTATTTTCAATTTGGTGGGGAGTGGTGGAAGAAGGTGTGTGTGGGGGGGGGGGGAAGGTAAGGAATTATGCACATTGCAAAAAAAATGTTAAAAGAGAACCCAAGTACCTAAAATACAAGCATCTATTCCCCTGCTGGTGGATGACATATTTGGTTCTAAGTTTTCTAAGTATAAGCACAAAAGCACAATTAAATTTGGTATTCACAGTAATTATAAAACAAAAGCAAATCAACTCTAAGGAGAAGCATGTTTATTCAAGCTCTTAGACCAGAGAGGAATTTCTTGAGAAATTCACAGTTGCCTCATAAAAATGGCAACCATGGGGCTGAACCCCAGTGATGTAGTGGTTGTGTACGGGACGGTGGCCCACTGGGTTGGAGGTTCAAATCCAGCAACAAGGCTGGGCCTCCTACTCCCACCATCAGGGGCAGTGATGCCAAAACAAAAAAAGGCAACTGTGGAATGTATTGAACCACAATTTCAATAACAGCAAAAGACCCTCGCAGAAAACCCAGGCAAGAGTTGTGCATGGCTGTGCCTTGTGAAATTTCACCGTGAAGATTTAGTGGCGAAGTCTTATCATGTTGCTCATGAAGGGTCTGGATTAAGTGAAGGCCGTAAAGAGAATTGATAATTAAATCAAACCTAGTCTGTGTAATAATTTTTATAATTAATGGAAATGCTTAAAAGAATTGTTTGGTGAGTTTAGAAATAATTTTTTTTCAAAATACATCATTTCTGTTCTCAAATGAAAGTGTTTCTGTCCTTCGTTCCCCCTTTTGGGGGCCCAGTACTAAAGTTATTACAGGCCAAATAAACACACTTTGTAATGAACTATATAACCACCTAGATAGTTTCCAGCTCAAGCCCCAAAGAATATCACAACGCCTCAGTTTGAATTCCTGTAGTCTCATTTAAATGTTAAAGGTGCGGCCGCAGTTACATGCAGTGATCGTGGAAGTGGTTATAAATTCAAATGCTCAGATCTCTCTTGTTTGCCTTATTCTTTACAACCCACACATCCAATAAAAAGAGCATTTGTTCTACTGTAAAAATATTTCCTGCAATTTTTTTCTCTTTCTACTACAGGAAGAGAAATTTTAAAAAATATAAATAACACTTAACAACATACATTTTGGTGCTTCAAATATTAGACTTGCTTCTGGGTATGTTTGAGCTGTTGATTCCAAAAGGGGCATCCATTTTTTACCCTATTCCATTCAAGTGTTTGAGATGTAGTACATATGCTAGATACTACTACTCACTCTGAGCACCCATAGAAAAATCAGGATATGTTAATGTACTGCTTATCTAGCCTCAGATAAATAAAGTGCAGACTGGTTTTATTTAATGTAGTTTGTGTTGTGCTATTTAATTCAGAGGACACATGGTGTCCTTTGATCCAAAGATATACTTGAACAATAAAAATTACGTAAACCTGAAATTTTACCTACATATCACTTCACCTTTACTTGGAATTGGATAGCAGATAGTTACATTTTGTTATCTTAAAAGGGGGCCAGAGCTAACAAGTACTGTACAACAAGTAAGGATTCATGGTGGCACAGTGGGGTATGTGTTTGAAGTCAGTGGTTCAAAACCATCAGTCACTCTGCAAAAGAAAAGTGAGACTTGCTAGTCCCATATAGATCAACACCCATAAAAACCCATAGAAGGCCCACTATGTCCTATAGGTTAACTCTGAATTTTAATCTGTCCACTATTAGGGAGTTGGGCACAATATATTAATTTTTGTTTGTTTGCTTGCTTTTGGGGGGCCATCACTGCCCTCTGGTGGTCGTGGGAGCTATCCAGCACTGCTTCTGAGAGCCGCCGCTGGATTTGAACCGCCAAGCCCACGGGCCACAGACCCTCACTCAACCACTTACGCCACCGGGGCTCAGCCTGGGCACAATATATTTAAATGTTCTGAAAACCAAAATGAATCTGTGAATGATCAAACTCATTTATGAATGTTAAAATATCCCAGTCTTATTAAATGATGGCACAGCTTCTCCACTTGTGCACAGACACTCATAAAAGAAAAGCAAGAATTTTTCTGATAAAGAAGCTTGTAGTCAACCTTATCTCTGAAATATTTAGCATGGATTATCCATTAACTGCTATATATTAAAATATATTCTGAAATGTTTATTACATAATATGAAGAGGAAAGATCTAGATCTTCCAAATATTTTTGAAAATTGCTATGGAGTCTGGCATTTTTGACACTAAATTGTCCTTACATTTTTCATATAGGAAATGCACTTTTTAAATTTTATTTTTTCACTCCTTTCAAGCTGTGTTCTGACTTTGCAGTATCTAATTTGCAGTTTCTATATATATTAGATCGCCTCCTTTACAAAAAAGAAAATCCTGCTGCCATCTAATTGATTCTAACTCACAGTGACCATATCAGGCTAAGAAGAACTACTCCTCCAGGTTTCTACAACTTGAAATCATTTAAAGGCTGAGAGTGAATTGTAGGTTCTAACCATTGACCTTGCAATTGGTAACGCAATATATAAGCAAGTAGCCACCACATCTACATAGTATCTACATAGAACTTCCTTTAGAAATCCCTTAATACCTAATTCCCTAAAAAACATATATATTTCTTATCTTTTGGTCTTATCCTGTAATATGTGGGTCTGTATTCTTCTCATATTTAAAATTAGAATAATAAATTAGCATAAGTCAGCTAAAATATAGTGGAACATAATATCTAAGAAACTAGATCTCATGTGGTCTACCCAATACAATATTCAGAATTGGCGCCCTGAATAACCCGAGGGTCAGGCCTGAAAGCCAAGACTCCATGAAAATTCTGTTGTTGGACAGTGTACTTCATTGAAATTTGTTTTTAAACCCCCTCCATCATTTAAAATGTCAACTTCCCTAAAAATTTATAAAATTAAACTCTTTGACTTCACATTTTATTTTGGAAATAAAAAGAAAATGCTTTATTAAGGTTGAGTATTATAAATTAATATAGCCCTCTCATTATAATTTTCAGAGAAAGTTCTGTTACAAGTTTAGGGTGGATGTAACTTAAATTTCCTCTTAAATCACACTCTTTGTTTTACTTTGGGTTATATGCTGCTGGAAAACATAGGCTACACCTTCATCAAACCATTCCTCTGGGTAGAAGAGACAGCTCCGAAACTCAGTGAAAAAACTTCAGGACTATGAGAAGTGGAGAATACTCAAGGTCAAGATCTGTCTGAAATGACACAGACTGAGATCAGAGGCACAGAGCAGAGGAGCAGTGAATGGACTATCCAACTCTGAAGCACTTGTGTCTCCTGGTGCATGGAGGCAGAAACCAAGCATCAACGTGTGTTTGAGAGACTGAGAAACAGAAAGAGACAGGGATGCTGGCCGAGGAGAGGCATTGCTGTGGACTTATGACTGAATCCTTGCAGTATACTGATCCTCACTTTTGATAACCTGCTAACTTCCCTAAAAAATCACCTTTTTTAGGGCTGAGCCCTGGTGGTGTAAGTGGTTGAGTGCAGGACTACGGCCCGTAGGCTTGGCTGTTCAAATCCAGTGGCAGCTCTCAGGAGCAGCAATGGGTAGCTCCCACGACCACTGGGGGGCAGTGATGCTGCCCCCCCCCAAAAGAATAGAAGAAATTGTCTTTTTAATTTTTTTCTTACACCCCCCCCCCCCAGCCCTAAGAAAATTGCCTTCATGTTAAGTATTGTTGACTGGTGTCAGAATAGGTAAAGAAAGATGGAGGGAACAGGCAGGTCTGACCTTTGCCTTGTGGCAATAGGGAAACCAGACAAGATCAAATAAGGTCTGCTCTTTCATTTTTTTTCATATGTAAAGAAATTTGACCCTAACAGCAATACATTCTACATTCAAAAGTTTAGTCTAAGCATGGAGCAGGGATAAGTGGAGGGGGCTGAGGGCCTGGGCCCATCCCAAGCATCCACCACTGGATAGACAAGATTCTGCCACTGGCCTGTGATTGTCCTGTGGTTCGTGAGTCTGAAGAGAACTAGTGCATTGGTATTGGACATGTGGGCTAATGCCGGACTTATGGCCTTAGACTGGAGTGGGTTGGGATGCTTTCTCAATGTTCTACTCCTCCTGTATAGAAACTGTTCCCTTGTAGGCATATGCAGGTTTATGAATTTGTTTCTCTAGTGTATACGGACTAACATAAACACATCCTGGCCCGCCAAGGCTTCCGGACAATATTCCCACTCAGAACAGAGGAATATATGGCCGACTCCACTATAAGACATGACATCCCTTGCTGACCCATGGCCCTATCGGGGGCAACATTGGAGACACAGTGTCAGGATTGCTCCTGGTCCGACCCTACCACACAGAGGCAAACATTCAGGGAGTGAAGCCTTAAGCAGCAGGGGGAGCAGAGCGTGGAACTCCCCAGGGAGTGCCAAAGATTGCGACCAGGAAGTGGAACCCCATCAGACTGACCAGAGGACATGCCCTAAGGTCAACAAAAGGACCTTGAACTATTCACAATTTTTTCTTTTTAAATTTTTAATATCTTTTTTCTGGACATCGTTTTTTTTTCCTTGCAGTCATTTTGTTTTTTGTTGTGGCTTCATCTTGCTATGTCTTGTATTTTTATGCATGTTATTATCTCTGCAGGTAATAACATTTCTGTTAGGCTGGATGGTCAGTCTGGAGTAGAAAACAGCAGGACTGATGGTTCTGGGGAGATATGGGAGAGGGGGTAGTGGGGGAAAGGAGGTGGTGTTGACCAATCCAGGGACAAGGGAGCAACAAGTGATCCAAAATCATTTTGAAGGAGGGTGTGAGAGAGAAGCCTGATAAGGATTGATCAAGGATAGTGTAACCAAGAGAAATTACTGAAGTGCAAATGAAGACTGAGTATGATAGTGGAACAAGTATGAAGTGGAACAAGTGGAAAATAAAAGGAAATAGAGGAAAGCTATAGGGGGCAAAGGGCATTTATAGAGGTCTAAATAAAGGTATGTGCATAGGTAAGTATACTTATACATGATGATGGGGAAATATATCTATTTGCATATATTTATAGGTTCAGTATAAAGGCAGCAGATGGACATTGGGTCTCCACTCAAGTACTTCTTCAATACAAGAACACATTGTTCTATTAAATTGGAATTCCATGATGCTCACCTTCCCGACATGATCACTGTAGATAAATGTGGTGAAGAAAGCTGATGGTATCTGACTATCAAAAGATATATCATCTTGAATCTTAAGGCTTGAAGGTAAACAGGCAGCCATCTAGCTCAGAAGCAATGATTCCACATGGAAGAAGCAGGTCAGCCTGTGTCATCATGAGGTGTTGAAGAAATCTGGTATCAAGCACCAAAGAACTAAAAATTATATTATTGTAAATGATGGGGAGTACAGATTGGGGACCCAAAGTCTATCTGTAGGTAATGGAACATCCCCTTGCAAAAGGCTCGTGGGGAGGAGATGAACCAGTTAGGGTTCAGTGTAGCAATGATGAAACATACAGCTGTCCTCTCGTTCTTCAATGCTTCCTCCACTTCCACTATCATAATCCCAATTCTACCTTAAACATCTGGTTAGACCAGAGGATGTACACTGGTGCAGATAGGAACTAGAAACTCAGGAAATTCAGGAAAGATGATTCTTTCAGGACCAGTGGTGAGAGTGGCGATACCAGGAAGCTGGAGGGAAGGTGGGTTAGAAAGGGGGAAACGATGACAAGGATCTACATATAACCTCTTCCCTGGGGTATGGACAAAAAAGAAGTGGGTGAAAAAAGACATCTGACAGTATGTTTTTTAAAAACTTAGTCTAAATGGAATTAAATATAAATAGTAATATTTAGATTATGAAATATTAGTGCCATGGATTAAATTTTTGTCCCTCAAAATATGTTTCAACTTAGCTGGTCACAGGTCTCTGCTTTGCCAGTTATATAATTATATAATGTAGCAGTTATGAAATGCAATCTGATGTTCAATCTGATGTAGTAAATCAGTAAGAGGTTTAAGGGTGAGATGTTATACCCTTAATCCTGTCACAGCCAGATTGGATGTAAACAGAGCTCCCCTGTGATATTGCAAGAAACACCCTTCATCATTTAAAAGAGAAAAGAAGAGAGAAGAAATCACACTGAGAGGGACTCACTGCAACTCAGATGCAAGAGTATTCTTTTGACTTGGAGTCTTTGCACGATGAAGCTCCTCTATCCTGAGGAATAGGAATGCTGGGACATGTGGATTTCTACAAGTAGTGCTGGACCTACTGAGGTGAAATGAGACAGAGTCCATCTCCCAGAGCTGACAGAATGTGTGGCTCACTGAGTCCAAATGGACTTGGCAGTATAGAGCTTATCTGTGAAATTTGTAACATGTAGAGGAGACGAGGTGGTATAGTAGATACAGCATTGGGCTGTTCAAACCCATGAGATAATCTTCAGGGGAAAAAATTAGACTGTCTGCTACTGTATTTACAGTTTTGGGAATGCTAAATGGGATTGCTCCTCTGTCCAAAGGGAATGCTGTGAGTCAGAAACAACTTGGTGGCAATGGGTTACTTTTGCTTTTATACACAGATAGATCATAAAGCAGAAAGTCAATGATAACAAGAAGTGAAAATGAAAAAAAAAAGAGCAGAAAGAGAAACTGGAAGTGCTTGATTCAAGAAAAGGACCACAAAAACTGTTTCAGGGTTGTTTGAATGATTGTATTGTGTCGCTGTATTCTATGGAAGGACGGTAAGAAGGAAAGTGATCACCCAGAAAGGAAAGAAAAAAAATGGAATAAATTTAAGGAGAAATTGTGGAAGGGAAAAAGAAAAATGGGGGGATAAAAGGGAGGTAGAACTATATTTGAATATTATACTCTCAGTGTTGGGAAAAGCAAAATGTGGATTCAAAGGGACAAGAAAGAAGTTCAAACAAATGCTGATTTGATTTTTAAATTTTTAAAAGTTTTATTGGCACTTCATTCACATGTGATAGAATTTAACAATTCGGACATATCAGGAAGAGTTGCATAATCATCACCACAAATAATTCTAAAACATTTTCTTCTTCTTTGTAGTCATTGTCATCCATATAATCATTTTTATAATTGTGACAAAATATATACAACAAAACATTCTTCAATTCAATCACCTCTACATGTATAATTTAGTTCCATTGGTTGCATTCTTTGTGTTGCATAACCATTATTGGTATCCTTTTCCAAACTATTCTGTCACCAATAACATAAGTTTATTGGTCCCTAAGCAAAAACTCTTCTTCCTTCATCTTTATAGCCATTGGTGAAGTGTGGTTTCTTTTCTCTTTTCTTTAGTTTTCTAGATACGATATTCACATATCATGAATTTCAATAGTTAAATCACTGTAAAAAGAGTTGTGAATGCATCATTACAATTAGCTCCAGGCATTCCCCACCCATCTCATTAATGGTAGTTTTTTTTAATCATAGCAGTATGAGAAAAGTGATTCTGAAACTATTTTAGATTTGAAAAAAGAAACCTACAGATATGGTATGTGAAAATTCAAGAAACAGCTTGTGGGGATGGATTGAAATCAAAGGTATCCGTGTAGTTATTATGTTGACAAAACACATCTGAGTTTGTATATACATGCATATATAAATAAACATGTAAATATCCACTAAGAAGCAAAGATATGCCACTAATAATAAATGCACCAAATACCTAGATCTTGGTCTCGAATGCTATGTGCCACTAAAAGAAGCCAGAGTTGTTCTTGGATGAAATGTTGATTATAGAACTAGGGTATTCGGTTTAGGTTTAGGGTTAGAGGAAGAAATTAGTTTTTAAATAAAATTTTTTTAAATATATTAAAATAAAATAGAACTCGGGTAAACGACAGAAATATCTTTTGAGAAATCAGTTCCTTCTCAACTGAAGTATCCTCAAACCTAAAAGGTCCATGCTCCAGCACTGTTTCTGATGATGTTCTCCCATTCTTTGGTTAGTCGGTATCTGACAATATTTAGAAGCTATACGTAAAGTTTTCAATAGCTCTTTCCACTGAAGTGAGGAACTGAGTGCTTCTTCATTGCGTATTCTTAGTCTGGAAACTTCCACTGCTACCTGTTCATTTTGGGTGTTCCTGCTGGCATTCGAAATACGAGTAACATAGCTTCCAGCATCATGGCAAAACACAAACCATCAAAGCATATATCCGACGAAATTCAGCTACAGTGTAAAAAGTTTATGAATAAAAACTTCTGGCGCCAGATGAAATTAAGACTTCAGGAAAGTTGTCTTGTCTATAAAATAAGGATGACACCTCCATCAGAGGATTATTATGAATGTCAAAGGATATCTTGACATAAATTTAAGGCAAAACAAAAATAGGGAAATGTTATCCTCCATAAGGGATTTAAATTATGCTTATAAATTTAGAGATAAAGGCAATGAAAATCTATCCATTCTGTACAAAGCATCATTGGTCTCTGTTAAGGAAATATCTCATAATATTTAGGAAACATGATATTCATTATCAATTCTTGTAACAAAAATTTACTGAGAAAGTATAAGAGATAAGAAACAAAGATTATTAAAATACAGTCATTTTTCTTAAACATATAGTGTAATATTAAGACAGAGACATACTTGTGTACCTTAATTCAATGACTCAAACTAACATCAAAAGAATATTGTTAATTAAAATTTAAATAATTTAAAAGAATAATTAATTTCAAGAGATTGGGAAAGCCTATTAGAGAAAATGACATACCTTTAGAATTTTTTGTTTTGTTTTGCTTTTGTTTTTGTTTGGGGGGGGGCATCACTGCCTCCTGGTGGGAGTGGAAGGCTCAGACTTGCTCCTGGAGAGCTGCTGCTGGATTTGAACCACCAGACCTGTGGGCTGGAGTCCTGCACACAACCACTACACCACCGGGGCTCAGCCCCATACCTATAGAATTTTGAAAAATAACACGAAGTCAAAAGGAAGGGGTAGAGGCATTTTTAAAAAGAAATAAACAAGATTAAGTTGAGATACAGTTTGATCATAAAATGTCTTTCTTCCTTCTTGAAAATATATCTGGGCTGAGCCCTGGTGGCGTAGTGGTTGCGCGCGGGACTGCGGCCCACTGGGATAGAGGTTCAATTCCAGCTCTACAGGGGCAAAGGATGGGCCTCCTACTCCCACCACCAGGGCAGTGATGCCCTAATAAAAAAAAAAAGAAAGAAAAGAAAATATATCTGGATAAATCTTCTTTCAGACTTTCACCACTAAATCATTAAGAAGCTTTGTGGAATATTTATTAGCTTAAAAATATGCAGTGAAATCACATTTATTACTTTTCTTAAAGCCACTTGCTTTCTTTTTCCTTCAGGAGTCTAAAATTTGAAACAGAAGTTATCACAGACTCCTGACTTCAGCCCTACAGTAGCAAAAATTTCTAACAACTTTAGTCCAAAATAAACTTCTTGACTAAAGTTTGAAATAAAGAATGGGAATTCATAAATTCTTTACTGAACAATTTAAATAAACTTGAACCCACTCCTTAAAATCTAATATAGTAACTGTTGAGAGAAAAGATAAATATTGTATTTTGATTTTAGATATTTGTTCTTATTGTTTTAATATATCATGCAATTCTACTCGTCAAAGACTCACATGGGTATAGCAGGCACATTGCTCACCCAGTGATATATACGCTACTCACTATTTACAATAATTGGATTCTATTCTAAAATATAACTTTGGAGTAAACTTCATGTCTCTAAAGATGTTTTCCATTTGATACCAATCAATTCATGAAATGTTACATTTATTTTAAAATTCATTTTATAGTGAAAATGTAATATGTAAGATGTTTCTCTAGAATGATTCACAACTTTTCTTGCCAAGTATTATGACATGACTGTAGATTTTAGGCTGTGTATTAAAGCACAGTGCCAGGCTGTCTGTTTTTAAAAAATAATGTATGATACATGTTGCAGATTTTTATTGCTGTGCAACAAACAACCTCAAAAATGAAATAATTTAAGATAAAGAGTTATTATTTTCTTTTGTATTTCTGGGACCTGATGGGCCCACCTGAGAGGTTTTTATTTAACCTCCTTTCTCTATCTGAAATCAAATCAAGACTTTTTGTCTCATCTTTCAGCCTGCTCTGAGATAGCTGGAGGCCAGCTGGATCTCTCCCTTTGAGTGAGTCTCTCTCTCTCTCTCTCTCTCTCGCTCTCGCTCTCGCTCTCTCGCTCTCGCTCTCTCGCTCTTTCTCTCTCCACTTGTTTCTCCATATGGCTAGTCTTGGCTTGTTCATTCTCTGGCAGTCTCCAGGTAATTGGACCTTTTTCATGGCAGCTGGCTTCTCCCAAGCAAGTAATCCTACTTGCTGAATAGAAGCTGTAAAGATTTGATAAATTAGTCTTAGGAGTCTCAGAATGTCACTCTTTTGCATTGTACTGATGCAGCAGATTGTTTAGATCAAAAGGAGGGAGTTTGGCATATTCACAAAAAAAACATTTTTTGAAAAATATTTTGAAATAATTAGGATATGCCCTGTATGAGTGGACATTAATACAAATGTCAGTGATAATGTCAGAAATAAATTATATAAACCACATTTAATACCATTTCTTTTAACCTCCTAATTCACAAAAAAAAAAAAACATAAAAAACCTTCAAAGTGCACTCTAAGATCATAACACTCCCCAACGTACACCAGCTGTTCTATCACTGTGTTAGTGTGGGTAGACTAGAGAAACAAATTCATAAACACTCATATGTATATACGGAATGTAACATTGAGAAAGCAACCCAACCCAGTCCAGGTCAAGTACATAAGTGCAATATCAGCCCATATATCTGATACGAATCCATAAGTTCTCTTCAGACTCACGAAGCACATGTAATGACACCAGAACAATCATGGGCCAGTGGGTGCAGAGTCTTGTCTATCTAGTAGGGATAGAAGCATCTCAGCACTGTCAGGGGCTCTCTGTGTCTTCCCAAGCATCTCAGCACTGGCAGGAGTCTCTATGTGACTTTTCCAGCTTCTGAGGTCTAGTTCCATCAGGGTAAGGCCATGTGACTTCTCCTCCAAGATGTCTCGCAGGAAGTCAAACTTGTGTCTAATCAGTAGAGCCTCTCCAAGGGACTGGACCATAAGTCTCTCACCTCCAAGGAGAAACTACTGCCAGGTCTCCCAGAATTCTCAGAAGAAAGTCTTGCCCACCCAGAGGTCTCATTCGCTATTTCCAGATTGACAGACTACACTACACTCCTTCACTCCAAATCTGCAATTGACACAAGATTACATGACTGTCACAATCACTATCAAACACAACTTTTCTACTTTCAGACCTTCGATGTCTTCATTTATCCAGCACAATCCACTTCAACCCATTAAAATCTAGAGAATCATGCATGCTTTGCTAAAAGGATTCCTACAAGCTAAAATAGCTATTTCAAATGACAGAAACAAATCCCAACATCTATACATCCCCACATTTCTCATTGGTGATGAGAAAATATGCAACCCAATGGGCAATAAAATGAGAGGCTGGTTTAAAAAAAAAGAAAAAAATTGTACCTTTAAATGTCTACTTCTACTGTGTGTTGCTTCATGACAAACCCTCTTAAATTTCAATATTTAAATAATTCATTTTATGATGTCATAGGAAAAAGATTACAATTCTATTTAAATGAAGAATAATGGTGCTTTACCAATAGTAGAGTGTTTTGTAAAATAAGAAAACAAAGTCAGAGGTGTCTGGTAATGCGACCTTTAGAGACGTTCTCTTACAAATGCTTATAAAATCAAATGTCAGGATAGAAGTAATAAATGTGTGGTAAGTTAACTTTTATTGATTTTAGAGAAGGGGAATGGGATTAGGAAAAGCTTTTCCAAGAGTAGAGACTTTTGTAAGGATCCAAACCAAGCTCGCGCTGCCTCGGTGTCCTCTCTGACTCACGACAACACTGCCGGGCAAGGGCGGACTCCTCTTGGGAGTTTTGAGACGATAACTCTTTACAGGAGTAGAAAAATTTCATCTCTATCCCATGGATGTACAGCTGCAAATACGTTTAAATTGTCTTCAGGGAAATGTAAAGCCCCTGGGTTAATTTTGGGTTATTGCTACATTCTGTTGGGTTACAGTTCTTTGGAATGGGCGCAAATATGGGTCTGCAATGAATACTGGAGGCTGCAGTCCTTGTTCTCCATCAAGTGCTTTAAGTCCGCCCTGTTTTTAAACAAACAAAGCTGCGTCATCTGCATATCACGGGTTGTTAATAAGCCTTCCTGGAAACCCCGTGCCACTACATTATTCATACAAAACAGCTTCTCTGATGATTTCTTTCCTGTCTTTTTAATGACCTTTTGCTTTCTGACAATCCTCTTGATTGTGTTATTCTTCTTGATTCTGGTATTCCTGGAATAGTTAATCATATAATCTTCTGATTCAAAATGGCCAATGTGAGTTCATTTCATCTCACTAATGCCTAGAAAATTGATCTTTGTTCATTCCATTATTAAACACTTACCATTTTCCTATATTCATACTTTGTACCTTCCAAGTTATGACCATTACAGATTTTGTAGAAGAACTGTTCTCCTCACCTTGAGTCATACTCCATCGACAAATGAAGAGCCCTAAGGATCTACTCCCATAGGCTTTGCTTGGCTGACACCATGGCTGACTCTCCTCAAAGACATCAATTCCACTTCAGGCAATCAAGATGCATAGATAATTATTAGTGATTGCAACGCAAATGTTGGAAACAAAAAAGAAGAAACAGTTGTTGGAAAACACGGCGTTGGCGATAGAAATGCATTTAAGACTACATGATATAATTTTTTGTGAGTAATAGAATTTTTCAAGACTCCTTCAAAGCAGATTATATATATTTTTCCAACAACACCAATTATGTTTAAGCACTTGGGCTTCTCCAAATGGTATACACAGAAATGAAGTTAACAAAGTATCTTAGAAAAGACATTGGAGAAAGTCAACATCATCTGGCAAAATAAGGTGAATCTGACTATGAAACGGGCCCTATCAGTAGCTTATAAATTCTGGTTGCAGTTGAAGAAAATTAGAACAAGTCAGTGAGAGTCAAACTATTTCCTGGAATAATGAAAGCCTTGTTAGGCATTCAATACATAACAGCCTATGGATAGCCTTGAGAAGAACGGGGATTCCAGAGCAGCGCATTGTGCTGCTGAAAAACCTGGGTGTGGTTCAAGTGGCACTGTGGGAACAAGACAAGGGAATTCCTCATGATTTGAAATTTGGAAATGTATGTATCAGGGTAGTATCCTCTTAATATACTTACTCACTCATCAAAAGAAAAAGAAGTCGCTTTACCAAAAATAATTAGTTTATATCCAACTATTTCAAGATTATCACATGACCAAAATCCAAGGCTTCTGAGGATATGCACTGAAAGCATTGGCAATGTGTTAATCCAGGTAGACTGGAGAAACAAATTCATAGACACGCATATGCATGTAAGGGAAAGATTTATATATAAGAGGAATGGAACATTGAGAAAGCATCCCAACGCAGTCCAGTTCAAAGTCATAAGTCCAATATTAGCCCATATGCCCGATATCAGTCTATAACGTCTCCTTGCAACTCATGACGTCACAGCCAGTGAGTGCAGAGTCTCAGTGCTGACAGGGGTCCCCCTGGCTCCTCGCTTCCAGGGCTCAGGGTCCATCGACAGCATCCAGTGGTGGAAGAAGCAACTGAGGACTGGCAGGGGTCTCCATGTGGCTTCTCCAGCTTTAGAGGTCTGGCTCCATCAGGGTAAGGCCATGTGGCTTCTCTTCTTGCCCCTCCAGCTCCTCAGACACTGCCATCTTGTCTTGTCCGTCGTTCATCATCTCAGAGACTAACTCCCAACAACTGAGGGTAATTGGTAATGGGCTATATCGTGGTTGACATCCTTAAAATCTCAAAACTTACTGGCATTGAGTCAACTCTGCCTCACAGCAACATTACAGGAAATGGTAAAACTGCCCTGTGGATTTTCCCCAGCTATAATCTTTATCAGGGTAGAATGTCTCCCCATCTTTCTCAAGAAGCTGTGGATGGTTTCCAGGTGCCCACCGTGTGGTGAGCAGTGACCTGCATTGGGGCTCTTTTGATTGTCATCCTGGGGGATAAAATATGAAACACCAGAGGAGAGATCTCCCTGCTAGCAAGAGCCAGCAATGGAGCATGTTGCATGTGCCCGGGGTCCCTGGGCAATGAACTTCCCTGATCCAGGAGACACCTGTGACAGAGGAGCAGCAGCACAACCAGGAGTCAGAGTATAAGACAGGGGGCAAGCTTCTCAGTTCACCTAACAAATAAAATGAATGCTTTTGGGCAAGGCTGGTTTGTAGAGCATCTCTGGACACTTAATTAGGGGAACTGGGTTCAGTTGACCCATGGAATGGGGCCAGCATGTTTTGGAGCTGAGTTTTACAGCAGAGTGGCCTGCTGGGCATTTATTAGGAGCCCTAATATAATTTTGCATGTCCTGGTTGAACAATTGTAACTTCAGCATTTCTCATCTGTGTTGCCACTTCCTTAGTGAGCCCTTTAACCATGAATACTGTGAGTTCTAGATGACCACTGTAATGAACTATAGAAAACAAAGAGAAAAGTTGTGCTGTGTGTGAGAGAACCTAGTGATTGATCCTGAATTGTATTCATTTATTTTCTTAAAAAAAACCCATAATTATAAATATGGTCTCTAAGTTCATAGTTGCAATAGATTATCAAATCAAGCTGAGGAATAATCCTGTTAACCATAAGGTGGGCAGCACCAGGAGAAAGACAAGGCTTTTACAGTCTCAGAAACCTGTAGGCTCAGGGACTCCACGTCACAGAGTTTGGTTTTAGTTTGGTATGAAGGGCTTGTAGGTGCTATTGGTATTTGCTAACCAGAAGGTAGGATATTCTAATCAGCTTCATTTTTTAACTTTTTAACTTTTAATTCCATTTTCCCTAATTTTAAGAATCATTTTGTTGGAGGCTCGTGCAACACTTATCACAATCCATAAATACGTTCATGGTGTCAAGCGCCTTCGTAAATTTGTTGCCATTATCATTCTCCAAACATTTTCTTTGTACTTGAGCTCCTCATTTCCCCCCTCCTTCCCCACTCTCATACATCCTTGATAATTTGTAAATGATTACTATTATTTTGTCATATCTCACACTGTTCGATGCCTCCCTTCACCCACTTTTCTGTTGCCCAGTTGCTAGGGAGGAGGTTATATGTAGATTGCTGTGATCGGTTCCATCTTTCTACCCCACCCTTCGTATACCCTCCCAGTATTGCCATTCTCAGCACTGGTCCTGAAGGAATCATCTCTCCTGGATTCTCTGTATTTTCAGTTCTTATCTGCACAAGTGTACATCCTCTAGTCTAGCCATATTTGTAAGGTAGAAGCGGGATCTTGATTGTGTGTGGGGGGGTGGGGAGCACTAAGGAACTAGAGGAAAGTTGTATGTTTCATCGTTGCTACACTGTGCCTTGATTGGCTCATCTTTCCATGACCCTTCTCTAAGGGGATGTCCAGTTGCCTACAGATGAGGTTCTTGGGTCCCCAATCTTCAATCCCCCTCATTCACAATGATTTGAGTTTTGTTCTTTGATGCCTGATACCTGGTCCTTTAGACACTTTGTGATCACATAGGCTGGTGTATTTCTTCTATGTGGGTTTTGTTGCTTCTGAGATAGATGGCTGCTTTTTTACCTTCAAGTCTTTAAGATCCTAGATGCCATATCTTTTGATAGCTGGACTCCATCAGTTTTCTTCATCACATTTGATTATGCACCGACTTTATCTTCAGGGATTGTGTCGGGAAGGTGAGCATCATAGAATGCCAGTTTAATAGAACAAAGTGTTCTTGCATTGAGTGTGCACTTGAGTGGCGGCCCAATGTCCGTCTGCTATCTTAATACTAAACCTATAAATATATGCACATAGATCTATTTCCCCATCCTCAAATATAAATATATTTACATATGTTCATGCCTTTATTTAGTTCTCTATAAATGCCATTTGTCTCCTAGTTCTTTCCCCTATTTCCTTTTAATTTTCTCTTGTCCTACTATCAAGCACACCCTTCATTTGGGTTCTAGTAATTCCTTCAAACCAGTTTCTTTTCATCTAACAAAACCTCACTGCCATAAAGTCAATTCTGACTCACAGTGAGTCTAGAGGGAGCTGTCCCTGTCGGTTTCAGAGTCTGTAAATCTGTACAGGAACAGAAAGCCTCATCTTTCTCCCAAAGAATGGCGCATGAGTTCATATTAGCGACCTTGAGCAGCTCAGCACATATCCACTTTGGCAACTGGGCACCTTTTACAGCCTTGAAAGCACAATATAGGGTTACAGGGAGTGGGAATTGACACAATTTAATTGAATTGGTTGTTTGGTAGGTCTGTCCATTGGTCAGTGGGAAAAACAGTTGACAAATAAGTTTAGAGGCTAGAGCCATGTCTTATCTCTGTCTCTTAAGCATCTGTGTTTGCTGTGTCCCTGTTTTTTCTTGTGAAGTCAAAGGAGACGAAACACTGTACTGGCACCATTGTTCCAACAGGACACATATCCATAATTGGACAATTGGGTCAATTACTAGTTGTAGAAAAAGGTTGTTCTAATGAAGAAAAGCTTTGAGGCACCTCTGTAAGAAAAGGTTAGAAAGAATGGAGTGGGGCTTATGGCCAGTGATTTTGAAGCAAGTTTAAAAAACAAGAGTTTTTAATTGGATACTGTCAAGAGAGCAAGAGACATTCTATTATTGAGTAGCTTTAAAAAGATCTTAATTAGAATTGGAAAAGACTACATCTAATCTAAGGCTATAATTGCTAAATAAGCTGAATTCAAATTAGTCGCAGTAAAAGTATGTCTTCTCTTTTTCAGCCTTGGCCTGTGTTCCTGTTTTTCGCAGTGTGGATGTGACCACTGAATGGTCTTGTTCTGTTTTTGTCCCATCTGAGCTAGAGAGGGCGCTGGTTCTGGTGCTGGTGGTCTGTGCAGTCGTTTCTATCTAGGAGGCGAACACAACGGCCTGGCCTAGGCTGACTCACATAGCAAGCTGCTGCTCTCTTCCACACTCACAAGATGCCTCAAATTTGCTTCCTCCTCTATTCCCTTTCCTCTTTTATTCAGTTCTCTAAACCTTCAGGATTCACTTTTCTCTCTCAAACACTTCGTACTGTGTGTTGTTTGGTGATGTGGGTTCATGTTTTGTATCATCAGATACTGTACAATGCTCACTTCTTGGCACAGTCTTACCAATCACACTCATCCAGCAAATCCTTGTAGCTGCACCGGGCCACAGTGTTCAGAAGGGCCAAGAAAGTCTGGCTTATGATTAATTGATTGGAAACCGTGCTGTATACAGACTAGCCTTTACTACTCTCCTTCATTAAGTTAGGAGTTGGTGTAAACTCTTGCCCTGGAGTTCACTGTAGCATCAAGAGTTTAGGTAAAATAATTAATGATTGTAAAGCAGGATGTCTACTCCACTAGGTAGGGACTGTGACAGCTTAGGAAGTTGCAGGGAAGAGATCTCTGGCAAAATTCCTCCCTCATGTGAAACTAGAAGTTAGTAACTTACAAAGAGGGTGGATGAGAGAGCAGCACAGAGAACAGATGCCTTATCTGCCACATTCTGAGCTAAGAAGACCTTGGAAGAAACCGTTTTGGGTCTTTTTCTGGCAACAGCTCCTACCTAAAATCTCTCAAAGTTATTCCTTGCGAGTGAGTCTGCTCAGCCCACCTAAACAAGTTATTTGTGACAGAAACAGGTTTCTTTGGAGTCCTGAGAAAAGATGAAGACAAGCTGCCCAGCTGTGACCACTTAGTATTTGTGAAACGAGCAATAGACACAGAGTTAACATGCTTTCCCTAAATATTCATAAGTTTCTATAAACCGGTCAAAGAATCGTACACTTGGGCTCAAGTTTGAAGGAGTCCTTCATTGCCATAAGAAACAACGCCTACGTATCAACTAGACCTCTGGTACTACATTTCCCACAATCCTTCAGGGCAAAAAAGGAACCGAACTACATTTCCCACAATTCCCGAGCTCGTCCTTTGGCGCGTTTCCGTACGCCCCTGTCCCGTTTCCCATGATCCCTTTCGGTCCTTGCGCGCCGTGGAACAAGGTCGAGAGAGCAGGAACCGGCACCGCCATTTCTTCTGTGGTCGCGCTCTGCGGATTTCGCGGAGCCTCCGACAGCGCCATGTGGGGCCCGAGCGTGCGGAGGTTCACCACCTCGGTGGTCCGGAGGAGCCACTACGAGGAGGGCCCCGGGAAGGTCAGTGTGTGAGGGGCGCAGTGTGCTCGGGCCTACAAAGGGAGGCGGCCAGCGCTGTGGGCCTCCGGGGACAGCGGGCGGAGGGGCAGCCAGCCACGTCCGCAAGGCGAGGGCGGACGCTGAGGACCCCGGAGCCCCCCGGAGCTGCAGGAAGGAAGGAGCAGGTACGCCCCGAGTTCTGTCTCCTTCACCTCCCCAGAAGGCCCGCAGGACCCGGGAGACCCGCCTGGCAGGTACTGTGGCCTGCGGACGGGCTAGAGGTCATTTGACGGGGAGTGAAGGTCACTGAGAACGAATGGGAAAATGAGTACGTCGGGCTGTGGATCGGGGTTTTCCCACCAGTCGGCAGG